>SKCR01037908.1:0-79906 GCA_019454045.1 Zanthoxylum bungeanum | reverse complement strand
TGTACAAAAAGGAGAACTAACCATGAAAGTTCAAGACCAAGAAGTTACCTTTAAGGTTTTCAAAGCCATGAAATTCTCGAGCGATGAAAAAGAAGAAGAATGTTTCAGAATTGATGTTGTTGATAGTATCGTTCAGGATACTGATACAACTCCCACAGACAAACTTGAAGCTTGCATCACCAACATGACTGACAGCAAGCTAGATGCTGAAATTCTGGAACGTATCAACTATCTTGACAAGCCGTTTCCTTTCAAAGCGACACCACAAATGGAAAGCCTGGAACTGCCAAAGAAAGATCGAATCAAGCCTTCGATTGAAGAACCACCACAACTGGAGCTGAAGTTAATTTCGAGCCATCTCAGGTATGCATTTCTTGGAAACTCTTCTGAATTACCTGTTATTATTTCTTCTTCACTAACATTGGAGCATGAAGAAAAGTTGCTGGGAGTGTTACGAGAACACAAGAGAGCCATTGGCTAGACTATAGCAGACATTCGAGGCATTAGTCCATCATTTTGCATGCACAAGATTCTGATGAATGATGAGTACAAACCCATAGTGGAGCATCAATGGAGACTCAATCCAATCATAAAAGAAGTAGTGAAGAAAGAAATCATCAAATGGTATGATGATGGTATCATCTACCCCATCTCAGACAGCATTTGGGTGAGTCTTATGCAGTGTGTACCAAAGAAATGAGGAATAAATGTAGTCAAAAATGAAAAGAATGAGCTGATTCCAACAAGAATTGTGACTGGATGGATTGTTTGTATGGACTACCGGAAGCTGAACAAATCAACAATGAAAGACCATTTTACGCTGCCATTCATTGATCAAATGCTAGACAGACTGGCGAGACATGAGTTATATTATTTTCTGGACGGATATTCGGGGTACAATCAGATTGCTATCGCCCCAGAAGATCAGGAAAAAACCACTTTTACATGTCTGTATGGTACTTTTGCAATCCGCAGAATGCCATTTGGATTATGTAATGCCCCTGCCACATTTCAGCGTTGCATGATGGCTATTTTCTCAAACATGCTGGAACAGAGTATGGAGGTGTTTATGGATGACTTCTCTTTGTTTGGAGACTCTTTTGACCACTACTTGCAAAATCTGGAACATGTATTACAGAGATGTGAAGATACCAACCCGGTACTCAACTGGGAGAAATGCCATTTCATGGTGCATGAAGGCATTGTTCTTGGACACCGGATCTCACAAAAAGGAATCGATGTAGACAAAGAAAAGATTGAAACAATTGAAAAACTACCTCCACCCACATCTATCAAAGGGATTCGGAGTTTTCTTGGTCACGCAGGTTTTTACATGAGATTTATCAAAGACTTCTCAAAGATTGCTAAACCTCTATGCAATATTCTGGAGAAGGATATGCCTTTCAACTTCACCAAAGAATGCAACGAAGCTTTTGAGATCTTAAAACAGAAGCTGGTCTCTGCCCCCATCATAGTAGCATCAGACTGGACCCTTCCATTTGAGGTAATGTGTGACGTTAGTGATTTTACTGTAGGTGCAGTTTTGGGACAACGCAAAGCAAAAATTTTCCACACTATTTACTACTCCAGCAGAACTTTGAATGAAGCTCAACTCAACTACACAACCACTGAAAAGGATTTGCTCGCAGTTGTGTATGCTTTTGACAAATTATGCTCCTATCTGCTGGGTCCCAAAGTGGTGGTCTACACAGATTATTCAGCAATCAAATACTTGATCACAAAGAAAGATGCCAAACCCAGATTGATCCGTTGGATACTTCTTCTTCTAAGAATTTGACGTGGAGATCATAGATAGGAAATGGACATAAAATCATGTGGCAGATCATTTATCGAGGCTTGAGAATGGAGAAACAGCTGGCAAAGAACTGACAATCAAGAAAATTTTCCAGATGAACATTGTTTTGCCATTAAACATCATGATGTCCCTTGGTATGCTGACTATGTCAACTACATAGTTTCGGGAAAATGGCCGTTGGAATGGAAAACTCAACAACGAAAGAAGTTCTTCAAAGAAGTCAAGCACTATGTTTGGGATGAGCCGTACCTATTCAAACACTGTGATGATCAATTATTGAGACGGTGTGTTCCACATGAGGATGTCAACAGTGTTCTTCAACATTGTCATTGATCACCATATGGCGGACACTTCAGCGGAAAAAAAACTGCAGCCAAAGTCCTACAATCAGGTTTGTTCTGGCCCACTCTTTTTAAAGATGCTTACTTGTTTTCTCTTCAATGTGACAAGTGCCAGAGAACAAGAAATATTTCAAGGAGAAATGAAGGACCTCTGCAAAATATTCTGGAAGTGGAGATATTCGATGTATGGGGTTTGATTTTATGGGACCCTTTGTTCCATCATTCGGAAACCTGTACGTTCTGGTTGCAGTAGACTACGTCTCCAAATGGGTTGAAGCAATTGCACTGCCATCCAAAGATTAAAAAGTGGTGATCAAGGTTCCTTAAAAAGAATATTTCACTAACTTTCGGAACACCTCGGGAAATTATCAGTGATGGTGGCACACTTTTTTCTCTGCAAAAATATTTCGATGCGCTCCTATCCAATATGGAGTTACTCATAAAGTTGCCACTGCCTACCAACCTCAGTCAAATGGACAGGTTGAAGTTTCAAACAGGGAGATCAAAAGAATCTTGGAAAGAACCGTCGGATCAACAAGGAGAGACTGGTCTACAAAACTGGATGATGCATTATGGGCCTATCGGACAGCTTACAAGACACCCATTGGTATGTCCCCATATCATATGGTGTTTGGGAAAGCATGCCATCTGCTAGTTGAGCTTGAACACAAGGCGTACTGGGCACTGAGGAAGTTGAATCTTGATCTACAAGCTGCATGAGAGAAACGACTTCACCAACTCAAAGAATTAGAGAAGTTTCGTCTACAAGCTTATGAGAATGCCAGATTATACAAAGAAAAGACCAATAAATGGCATGACCGAAAAATAGTGCACAGACAGTTGGAACCAAGGCAGCAGGTGTTATTGTACAACTAGAGGTTGAAACTTTTCCCTGGAAAGTTGAAATCAAGGTGGTCAGGTCTATTTGTGATCACTCAGATTCTTACTTGTGCTTCTGTTGAGTTACTGGATCCCACACCAATGAAACATTCAAGGTTAACAGTCAGCGTGTCAAGCACTACTGGGGAGAATCATTTGAGTGACAAAAGAAATTGTCACACTTTCAGATGCAGCCTAACATTCGAGAAGTCATGTCTAGCTGACAACGTTAAACTTAGCGCTCGCTGGGAGGCAACCATGCAATTTTGTATATATTGTGATCTGGTGTGTTTTATTTTATGTGTTTAATTTTTGCAGGTAAAGTCATTTCAAGATGGAAGAAGTTCTCGTAAATCTTCACAAGCAATTTCCTTCTCTTCCTCTCAAAAATCTCTGATGAAAGTCAACAAACTTGCTTGGAACGGATGAGACTACTGATGATCAAAGGTATTCCAACTGACATTCGTTGGATTATTGAATCACGGGTCCGATTGGAGGTGAGTCTTCTAACTCTTTTATTTCACACATCTGCCTGTTTTTGGTATTCCTTCTCTCCCTCAAGAATTCCTCGAAGTCCTGTCGAGGTATTCCCCTCCACGATCTGATCGCAGAGTTTTGATTGTCTTACCTAATTGGTTCTCAACCTCAGCACGATACTCCTTGAACTTTTCAAAGGTATATGATTTGTGATGCATTAGGTAGACATACCAATATCTTGAATAATCGTCAATGAATGTGACGAAGTATTCATAACCACCTCGGGATTTTACATTCATCGGTCCGCAAATGTCCGAATGTATTAGCTCAAGTGGTTGATTGGCTCTTATACCTTTTCCAGTAAAAGGTCTCTGGGTCATTTTACCTTCTAAACACAGAATTCACAAACTGGTAGAGTCCCGAGCTTTAACTGGTTTAAGGCTCCATTCTTTACAATCTATTTATCCGGTCAAGTTGATGTGACCAAGTCTAAGATGCCATAGATATGTGTCATCATGAGAAATCTTCGGCCGTTTAGTTTTAGGTTTCTCAACCTTAAACATTTCAGCGTTGAGCAATGACCTATGTGTTAATGGTCTTAACACATACAAGTTATTTTCTGAGTTTCATGTGCATATAGTTAATCCATTTCTACCAATAATAACTAAATTGCTATTAAAAGAAACTAAATAATCATCATCCAAAAGTTTAGAAAAAAAAATCAAATTCCTGTGAAAATCAGGAATGAATAACACATTGGTCAAATTTAAATAACTATTATTAATAAAATTTAAACTGGAAACTCTCACTGCTCTTGCTGAAACGGCATCCCCTGTCCCGACCCTCATGGTGTAATCACCTTCAGCAAGGTCACTCCATGAATCAAGTAGCTGCAAAGAAGAACAAACATGGTTAGTGGCTCCAGAATCAACAATCCAAGCGGATTTATCATCCTCCACTAATAGAGATTCAATAACGAGTAAATCATATTTACATGTTTCCTTTTTCTCCTTTAGCTCAGCAAGATATTTAGGACAGTTCCTTTTCCAATGCCCATTTTGTTGCAGTGGAAACATTTTCCTTTGGGCTTGGCATCCTTGGAGCCTTTCTTGTTTTTCTTCTTCTTCATGGGCTTTCCTTTAGCCTTCCCAGTGCTTTTCTTCTTCTTTCATCTTTGCATATTTAGAAGACTCGGCAACATTGCCTCTGCACTGGACTTACGAGGATCCACAAGCATGGACTCGTAATGGGTGAGCTCATTAAGCAGTTGGGTCAAAGTAAAAGTCAACTTGTTCATAACATAGTTGCTTTAAACTGCAGGAAACTCTTCGAAAGAGTTTCCATAATCATGGTCACCTGGCTACGCTCGTCAATACGAGCTCCATGGGTTTCAGTAGTGTTGAGATAGGTCATCATCCTCAAGACGTGCTCTCGGACTGATGTCCCATCCTTCATCCTAGCAGTCATCGCTGACACCATGGCCTCATGGCGTTGATGCTCCGAAAGCTGCCCAAAAATGCCCTGCAATGACTCCATCATTTGAGATGCTAGAGCAATAGGTTCATGCTTTGCATCAAGAACCTCAGACATCCCTGTTAGAAAGTAGCAGCATGCTTTCTCATTTGCTGCGACCTATTTCTGGTAGGTATCGCGCACAGCTTGGCCAGCATTTCTGGCCGGCTCGGGAGGACTCTCCTCCGTCAGGAAAAATTTTAGGTCTTCACAGACCAGGATATCGTTCATGTTACTTTTCCACTTAACATACTTTTCTCCCGTTAGTTTGTCGTTTGAGAGTATGGAAATAATTGGAGAAACCATGGCTGAAATATAAAATAAACATGCATTTAACATTCATTCATCACATATTAAAATCATCAAATAATTTTAGCATAAAATTAAACATGATGCATGAACCATGAATAATAAATTAGAAACCTAAGAGAATTACTATGCCACGGAAATCTATCATCCCACAAGTAAGTGCCGCCATAGGGTAGGTCAAGTACTCACATGATAGATCGAGACAATCTCAGTCATTTTAATATATGCAGGAATAACTCTTATTCCTATATTAAACCACTACCATTTTATTTGATCAAGGAATTTTATTAACAGTTAATTAATCATTTGTGAGTGTAACCCGCCGTTTCAGGATTCTTTGACTTAACGAGTGAAGTGCTGCCGTATGGTAGGTCAGTTCACAAGATACATCTTGAATCTCTATCCTCTCGGAACCCAAACCTGATATTGACCCAAAATGGACACCATCCGTAGGGGGACGAAAACAAAGCCGTCTCGAGGCACATTTTGAATCTCACGTTTTTGGACTAACAACGGAGATCGCGGGATATACCGTCGTATATCTCTCTCCCACTCACTATTTTAAATATTAAGGTTTCTATCTAAAATATCTAATATTTTATTTTAACTAGTGTGGATAAAGCTATGGCGGCTAAATCATAATTTTTATTTACACTAGTTTGTCATAAGTGAGCTAATTAATTTTAACCATTAAAATTGTATCGCTAACATTTCATTAGTCTCTACTAATAGTTTTACTTAATTAAACTAATTTAATTCGAGTGGTATTAGTGAGCTATTATATTTTAACTCTTAAAATACTAGACACTAATAAGTTTAAAAATTATGGAATTCTAAAAGGTCAAAATTTTAATTAAACATTTTAATAAATCTTAGTGCGTTTTAAAATCCAATGGTACGTGGAATTGTATCCCGAGTGCAGACCATATTACCGTCCATTCGGTTTTGGCTATGAAATTTATATCCGGGTTTCCATCCTATTTACCAATGGAATTTATTATGCACCAATTAAGCCCAATATATTAGAATTCAAATTTTAAACCATAAATCCAAATAATCCAATTAATTGATTTATATGCATATCATATTATAATTTAAATATTTTAAATTACAAAATATCATATTATTATGTGTATAATGATAATGCATCTATGACATGTTATGGCATGTAAAATGCAAGAGTGGGCACTTTAAGTTATATGACATGTTATTCAAACAATTCGAAATAAACATACATATAACATAAAAAAATATTTTTCATTGACCGGGCTCTTATTTTTCCTATACTAATCTAATTAGTACAAAAGATTTACCAAGGCATTCCTTGGTCTTCAAATCCCGCTCCAAAGTGGTGTTGGCTCCTTTTGCGACTTCGGTGCACCAAATTACAAAGATTGAAATTTTACATTGAAAAATAAAATTACAACAAATGTAAACAATGGCCTTATGGCCTTACATCCCAAAAACAAAACCAACTACAAAAATAAGAGCCGGAAAAATTTTCGACCAATGCAAAATCCATTCATCACATGAAATAACAAAAACATTCATCATATGAATATCTATGAATATCACAATGTGCTCACTCATCTAAACATGCATATAATATTTATAACTCATATAAATATATTAAAAACAGAAACTTTAAATGAAAAAGAAAAGGATTAAGAACACTTTTCAACCTCGCTCTAGATGCCAATTGTAGGAAACGCTTTCCTCGCGCAGCGGAAGCGATTAGGCACACGGATCGACCTTGAAATTTTTTTCTACTTTCCCTTCCTTAAAGCCGAATGGAACCAGCACATATACTGAATTTTTGCTTCTATTTCGGACAAGATCTCAGCCCCGGAATGCGCCCAAAACAGTCCCCGAACAGCCCCCGAACTGCAGTGAATTATTGGACTGTTTTGCACCTGTTACACAACCGAACTGCACACAAACCAGTCCACTATTGGCGTGAACTGCTAGAGTATTTAAGGTCTGATTTTATCACTCAAAAACAGTCCCAACTCAGCCCCAAAATATCCCCAAAGTTTTTCCCAAAATCCCCAATTAAAAACAAAACAAAACTAGCCCCAAATCAAGAGGCAAAGGGGCGGCAATTAGGTGAAACTAAACCTCACTGTCGTGACCTTGATGAATAGAGGAAGAGGATGATTTGTTCGTCACCACAAAGACTTTTGTGTTATGTCTCATTACCAACGGAGAGTAGTGTGGGCTACACTCACAAATCAAATCCCTAAAACAATTTTAGAGATACAATCACACACTAATAATATTTTTCTTATTCTTGTTCTTCAATATTGTTTCTCAACTTTTGAGAGAATGGAGAAGAAGAAGAAAAAGGTGGCTAGGGTTTGGAAAATAATGGAGTCATGAAAAAAAAAATATATTTTCTTTTTATACTTAGGGTAATTTGTTTCATAAAACAAATCAACCACTTCCCGCCCACCTATGTCAAATTCGGCCAAGCTAGGGTTTCTTTTAATTTTTTTTCAACATCAATATTCAATTTCCATTATTGAAAAGATGTTACAAAATTAAATAAGCAATTAAAAAATTTGAAAATCACAATTTCCAAATTAATGCCAAGGATTTTATTTGTTTCCAAAACAAACAAATCCATCACCTAATGGCTTGATGAATTCGGCCACTACAAGGAATAATAGATAAATTTTGTAGCATTAGGTATTCAATTCCATAATTGAAATATATGTTACAAAATTAAAGAGTTATTGCCTTTAAAAAGATGTAACTTCCAAATTTAATTCAAAGGTTTCCAAAACCCAAATTTGGAATTCCAATATTAGCCTTCATTAAATTATATCATATATAATTTAATTACTAGCAATAAATAATTATCATATAATCATTTATTATATAAATCATATATTAACTTTTAATATATAGTTGTAAGTGTGACAAATAATATTATTAATCATATTAATAATATTTATACCTTTGTGAGTATATAATTGGACTATCCAATTATACTAAATCCGGTATAGTAAATCGAGCTAGCACGGGGACCAAATGGACCTACGGTTCCGAGCTCCAATAATCTCGAAATATTAATTAAGCTCTTAATTAGATATTCCGAATTATTAACTCTGGGTTATTCCACTAAAAATCCGAAGTTGCACTCTCTTTGCCGCAGATGATATATTAAGTCGAACTAAGTCGTTGTCCATCGATATAGTCATTTCATACGAATTGACCCTTCACGAGTATCTCGTAATTAGAGTCGGGTCATAATGTCCGTTATACCCCTCTAATTATTTTTACCTGAAGTACCATTGATTCTCTAATGAACGATTTATTCATAACTATTATGAATTTTAATCTTTCTATTCGTAATAGAGAGACTTGAGCGCTCAAATCGTTCAGGTACCGAATCAACCCTTAAGAAAGATACTCATCTACTTCTAGCAAGAAGGAGTGAACTCCATGTCTATGTAAAACGTTCCCAACTATAAAACAAACTGTGTCCCCAAAGTACGTAGCTATTGGTCGGGACTGCTAAACCAACCTCACCTTTGTAAATCAAAGGACATAGCCTGCCATGCAGGAGTTCGTAGTACACTTAGGATTAAGATCAATCTATATATGACCATCTAGTAGATCGAAATGACTTGCCATACAAATATAGAATGGACCGCAGCTATAGATAAACCACAAACAAAGTACTTGCTTTGTTTGCTCTTTATGGACTATTTAAGATTACTAACTTCAGACTTAAATCCTCTTGTGTATGATACTCATACACTAAGTCTGAAGGCACATAAGCAATCTAGGGTATTTAAGATTATATAAAATATGCGAAAATTAAACAAACAATTTGATAAATGAATAATGCATTGTTTTATTTCAAAATACATAAAACCATTTACATCACATGTAGCTCTATGGCATACATTCCAACAGTTTCCACTCCTGAGACGTATCTCAAACTATTTCGGAACAAGTTAATTATTGTTTATTTCATTTTAAATTATTTAATTTGTGAATTCTCCATAAAATTGACTAAAATGGATCTTCATATGCTCGGTTGGCAGGTATTATCAACATGCATGGTAACATACAGACATGAGCTATAATTGCAAAGTTTGTAATATTCAGTGCTCTAGTTTAATTGGTAGAAGTTTCTATGAGAAATGATGGAGTAAAAAAAAACATCTGAGATCCGAGTTATTAAGTCTGTAAGGGTGTGTTAACACCTAGTGCCCTAAAGCCAACTGGTATTAGAGTCACTGGCCCAAAGCTCGCTACATGGATTGAAAGATGTTGTAAAAATATATATATCAGAAGTCTGAGTAATTAAGTCCGTAGGGGTGTCTTAACACCTGGTGCCCTAAAGCCAACTGGTTTGGGATTCACTGGCCCAAAGCTCGCTACATAAATGGAAAATGTTGTATATAAATAAAAAAAAAATCAGAAAAAAAAAAATCAGAAAAATTATTCCATTGCTGCAAAAAGGTGTGAATTCTGATAAAACTTTAGGACAAAAATATTACTCTCTTATCAACTGCACTTGTGACTATTATGGGAAAAAATGAGTTGATTAATATTTTATTGGTTGTGTATATGGAGAATGATAAATATAAACGGAGAATTTACTTATTCGATAATTTAGAAAGAAAGAAAACAACTAGTAACTTGGAGTAGAAGTTTCACCTGCTTAATCACAAACTTCTTTATTCTCTTTTCTCTTGTCTTTTTGCTTTTGTGTGCATTAGTTTTACTATCTTTTTACTTTTGTAAAATGTTTGTGGGTATCATTGTTGTAAACCGTCACGAGACTACAACCCGTCCATTAGGGACACCTAGGGGTTTAAAGGCTTGTTGCATACGCTAAATGCAATCGTGATCCCTACAAAAGTGGCTTAGTTTTAAAGATGTTTATATTATTTTATTTTGTTATTTTGCTCGAGGACTAGCAAAATGTTAGGTTTTGGGTGTGATGAGTGGTAAATGTATCACTATTTCCCACTCATTTGACCTAATATTTTGTATAGTTTCTTGAGTTTTGTGAATATTTTGATGTGTTTTGTGTTAATTTGTAGAGAAATAAAGTAATAAAGTTTCAGAACATTCTGGAGGTGATTTGGGGACAAAACAGTGAAAAAAGACAAAAAGGGCAAAATGGTCATTAGGCGCGTCGCGACGCGCTGTCCGCATCGCAACGTCTAACGTGCGCCGCTTCATGCTAACATGTGTCGGGGACACGTGTCATAATCTGAGAAGTTTGACTTTGCTAACGTACGCCGCCTTTGCTAACGTGCGCCGTGCCACGTGTCAACATCACAGCCGATCATGCTAACGTGCGCCATGCCACGTGTCATCATCCTACGGTGCCAAAAATCGCCATCGTCATGTGTTGCCATGTGTCACTCCATGTCATCACCACGTCAGTAGAAGACCTAGTCAACATTGCCAAGTCAGCACCACGTCATCATCAACCAATCACAATGTGCCACATGTCACAATCCTACTGTACCGACAATCACTATCGCCACGTGTCGCCACGTCATAGCCACATCAGCTCAATTATTGAGTTAATCATCCACATCGCCATTAAAGGGCTTTTATTGTGGATATCCGGTAACGCAGCGGAATAGTGGAAAATCAAAATTTTTCGATTTCAAAACGTTTTCTCGGATTAATAAAATAAACTTATTTATTTTATTATCCAATAATCAAATTATGAAATAAAACACTATAAATCAAATTTATGTGAATTTACCGAATTCCCTTAAACGTTACATTTTGTTCATTTTAATCCGAAATTGTTCGAAACGATTTTGGATGATTCAAAATCATTAAAAATATGAATTTAACATGTCATACATATTGAAAATCAAATTGCAACAAAAATTCCCAAAATTCAAGCCTTTGGCCGAGAGCCTCCTTTAGTGGGGAAAGTGTTCATTTTGCACTTTACATGTTCAAAACACATTAAGACAAAATCCAATCAACCCAATATTTTACATGCATCATATACATATCCAAATACACCATATAAATGAAAAGCCCCAAATTTGGAAGTGGTCTCAAACCCTAATTTTTCAATTTCTTCAAATTGGAAAAATTAGACCAAATTGGTTAAATCCAATATTTCAATCATGTTTCTTCCATTACAATCAAGCCTCACCACAATGAAACAACTATAGAGCAATTATAGGTCATTTAAGAGTGGGTTAATAACACTAGAATGGCAACAAGGTTCTAAAACCATGAAAAGAATGCTAACTAACTTATTAGCAACATCCTATCAACTTTATACATGCTCAACCCTTTTATCAAACTTTCATCCATAAAAAATAAAAAGAATAAAGAATATAAAAACTTAAGAACATCACAAGATGTGGCCAAGAACAAGAGGAACATTTTTCTCTCTAATGGCAAGTTGGAAAAACTTACTTAAATCCAAGCTTTTCTTTGATTTTTCTTTTCTTTCTCTCTAGCTTCTTTGTCTTCCTTCAATGGAGTTTTTGTTAAGGTTTTTTAGGTTATTAAACCCTAAAATGAAAACAAAACAATTTATACTCCATTTCCTAGTCTTGGCCGAAAATTGTGTATAACAAAAATATCATGATATTTGTTTTTTGTTTCATTTAATTACAACTTGTCCACTTGGTTAAAATGATCATTACACTTTAATGAATAATTCAAACAAGTCAACAATTGCAACTAAGTCATTAAATAAATTTCATAACTTAAAATATTCATACTTTAATTAATTTAATCATTTAACAATTAAATAATTAAATACAAATATATTAAATATATGTATTATATTTACATTAAATATTAAATACATATATATATTTATGATATTAGTCAAATATCTCAATTTGACAATTAATTAATGTGTATTTGAATTAATCTAACATTAAATGCAAATACACAAAAATTAAGGAAATGACTATCGGGTCCCTACACATGTATTTTGCGTTTAACCTATAAACGACTTTATAAATAATCAGTATCATTTATAAATGTTGCCCTAGTGCTCTACGAGTATGTTTCATTAATGAGACTCTCTAGATTCAGGCATATACGTCACGAAACCCAATTTCGTGTCCATATTTTATCCACTCGTAAATTATGACGATCACGGATAAACTCACTGAATCATACAGGTCTAGATCATGGCAAATGTATAATTCCTCCGTCATAGGTATCCGGATAAATCCCAGAGATAGATGTAAACATCAAATCTCTATAGGGATTATCCAGTCGACTATTATATTAGCAATATAAAAGAGAACATTTAGAACTAACTTCTAAATTGTACCATGGGCCCATGGTTTTTATCTGATTGCTAATCATATGGACTACCTATGCTCTGATACACAGAACTGACGGATCCTATCTCGATACACACAGGACACCCTGAGGATCTATCCACACCCAACGAACAGGCGGAGGTCTGATCTAAATAGATCGGTGACGTGACTGCCATCTAAGTGTGGAAGATGTCTCATGCGCCCACAGTGGTATCTCAAGTCTTAGAATCACAAGTGCTACTCATCCCGATAAGATTCTTATTGACGTTGGTGTACCATCCATTAAGAATCTTTGGTGAGTCGTTCAGTGTTTATCCGCTATAAACACCTACACGTCTATACTAGTCTCCAAGACTTATGGTTCATTGAGAAACCATTGGAATCATATATTCCAGTATACGACATGTACCGGTCTCAATGGGTTTACTTTACTGACAAAGTAGTGTAAACCTTGACCAGGAACTGTCTGAGAATGACAACGTCATGATACAACTCAATGTCAATTGCGACGCTTTTACAACAGCACCATGACTAGTCATTCTAAGTTCATTACGTCTTTACCATATTAAAAGATACATTATATTATAGAACTTGCATATATTATTCATAATAATAACGTTTTACAGTAGTATTCATAAAGAAATACAACCGGGAATTGGCACTCTGAGTACCAACCGCAATAAAAACTCCCACTTGCTCTAGTGCCAATAACGATTGTATCTAATACCTATCGACTCCACGTGTTTATCAAACAACTTCGGAGGTATGGCCTTTTTCAGCGGGTCTGCTACATTATCTTCACTCGGTACCTTGCACACGATAATATCCCCTCGTGACACAATCTCTCGAATGATGTGGTACTTGCGTTCCACATGCTTCGACTTTTGATGCGCCATCGGTTCCTTTGCTTGCGCAATGGCTCCAGTATTATCACAGTATAACGGAATCGCATTCTCGATACTTGGGACAACTCCCAATTCTGTCACAAAGTTCTTTACCCACACAGCCTCTTTTGTAGATTCAGAAGCTGCAATATATTCCGCCTCAGTGGTGGAATCTGCTGTTGATCCCTGTAGGAACTCTTCCAACAAAATGCACCTCCGTTAAGGGTAAATACGAATCCAGATGTAGACTTTCTATCATCGGGATCCGATTGGAAATCGGAATCCGTATACCCGTTAACTTGCAGTTCGTTTCCTCCATAAACTATTAACTTATCATTAGTACCTTTAAGATACTTGAGGATATGTTTAATGGCCATCCAATGGTCATTACCTGGATTGGACTGATATCTGCTAGTTACGCTAACAGCGAAACTGATATCAGGCCTTTGATGAGTGGTAAAACTATCACTATTTCCCACTCATTTAACTTAATATTTTGTATAGTTTTTGAGTTTTGTGAATATTTTGATGTGTTTTGTGTTATTTTGTAGATATATAAAGTTTCAGGACATTCAGGAGGTGATTTGGAGCAAAACTGTGAAATTTGGTGAAATTTGGGAAAAAGGGTATTTTGGTAATTTTGGGCGTCCCGACACAAAGGGTATTTTGGTAATTTTGGACATCCCGACACCAAAATAAAGTTTCAGGACATTCTGGAGGTGATTTGGAGCAAAACTGTGAAATTTGGCAAAAATGATATTTTGGTAATTTCGAGCGTCCCGACACCGAGGGTAATTTGGTAATTGCACCACATGCCAAGTGTCAAAAATTCAACAAGCCGTTTTTTTAGCCATCATGCCACGTGTCGAAAATTCAGCGATCCAAAAAAAATTAATAAAATAATAAAATAATTAAAAAATAAAAATCAGAAAAATAATAATAAAAAATTAGATTTTTTTGCCTATAAATAGATTTTGAATTTCTTAGTTTCAATGTACCAAAAATCCTCTGAAATACTTATATAAAAGAGAGTTCTTCTTATTTTCTTCTTATATTCAGTTTTATTTACACTTTGTAGTAGTAATTTTATCCATCCATGAGGGGGTAACTTCTCTATGCTGAGGTAATAAGGTAATACTTTTACTTTTGCTATTTAGATTAATCTCCCTTAAAATATAATGTATAAACTATTTAAAACCTGACTTAATGAGGATACCGCCATACTGGACGGTTGGTTTAATTTTTGTTCCGCCTTTTTGGCTGGTTTATTTTAATTTGACTTAATGAGGATACCGCCATACTGGACGGTTGGTTTAAAATATCACAAGGATATATATTATATTATGGGAGATATCTAAATAGTAAATAGTAGAAGTTAATTCCTTTTACCTTAGCATTTTATTTATTTTTCCGCATTTACTTTTTAGTAATTTTTATGTCTTTTTACTTGTCCTAACTACGTATTATAACTAAGTTAGTTTTCTAGGTTGTGATGAAATCTAATATCACCGGTTTATAAAAGGTTATTTTATAGTTTGGGTAATTTAAAAGTTTACTTATTAAATCTTAAGCCTAATGCTTCTTGTTGTTTGATCACCAATAAGATTGATATGGTAAATCTAAAATGAACTAGACATATGGATTTTAGGTTTCAACCTTTGACTTAATAGCCCACGATCTTCCTTGAGGATAGATAACCCTTTAATAGATTTCCTTACAGGATAGACATATACCTGTTGGGCGGGGGTAGCCATAATTAGAACTCAAACATAATGAATCCAGATAATTTGGTTGACATAGACATATGGTTCAATTGGATTAAACTGGGTATTTGTGTCTGACCATCGACAGATGCTTTCACATAAATTCATGTTCCAGTTTAGTAAACTGATTTATTACACAAACTTAAAATAATCACTTCATCTTTTCAAAGATATTAGAATGATTCACAACCCTAAATCTTTGAGTCTTTTATTTTCATTAGTATTTTCTTTTGTCTTTTTATCTTTTTATTTATTTAGCAAATCTACAAATCAAATCATTCAAGCAATCAATTCCCTTCTCCCTCAATTAGATATTTGTAAATAAATAGTATCAACAATTAATAACAATAGTAGGAATTAAGTCCTCGTGAGATCGATATTTTTATACTACTTGAACGATACGTGCGCTTGCGTTATACATGTGTGTTTACGCCGGTCAAGTTTTTGGCACCGTTGCCGGGGACTTATATTTCTTGAGTTATTAATTTTGAAGCTATCTAATTTACTTGTATCTAATTTTCTTTGTTTTTTATCTGTACTTTTTATTTCTTTCTTTTGTTTTCAGGTGATTGAAAAAATGGAACATTTTGAAACATTACAAGCTTTACCAGAAAAAGATACACCCCAAATCTGAGAGCAACAGTCTAGTTTTCTGAGGCCTGTTGTCCAGCCCAACAATTTTCACTGGAATTCAGAACCAAGCAATTCTACATTTGCTCAACAGAACGAAATAGGGAGATGTGTAATTTATGATGGCAACCACCCGAGCGATCAATGTATTTTCCTTTCAGAGTGGCAGAATTATTGGAATCATTCAAGGTACGAAGAATCATCACATTTTCCATCTTATCCACCATCCATCTACGATCTTCATCAAGAACCAGTTCCATCAGAGAAAGATCAGTTGAATGACATGCTAAAAGATTGGCTCGAGAAACGAGAAGCTCAATTTGATGTACAAATTCAGAGTCAAGCAGCGTCTATACAGAGGATGACAAATCAAGTTAGAGATTTGATGAGTGGTAATTACATCACTTATTCCCACTCATTTAGCCTAATGTTTTGTATTGTTTCTCAAGTTTTATGAACGTTTTGATGTGTTTTGTTGTTATTTTGCAGATAAATAAAGTTTGGAAAGCATTGGAGGCAATTTGGGACAAAAATGCGCCAACAGGGATATTTTCGTCTTTTACGCGTCGCGACGCTAAAGCCTTGCACGTCGCGACTCCCAGCATGCGCTGGACTTGCTAACTTGCGCCTTGTGCCACGTGTCGAAATCTGATTGGTGAAAACTATCTAACGTGCACCGATCATGCTAACGTGCGCCGTGACACGTGTCACCATCACAACGGTTATGCTAACGTGCGCCGACCGCCACGTGTTAACATCTGATTAGACCAAACCAAGCGCGTGCCACGTGTCGTCTCACCATTGGACCGAAATTCCCACCTATCAGCGCCTGCCACGTGTCGTTCTGATATTCGACCGTATCGCCAGCTAACCACAGCGTGACACGTGGCTCAATTATTGCTGCAGACAGACGCGTGGTCAACCCGCGTGGACTCCGCATGAACTGTTGCCAGCGTCGCGACGCTAGTGCATTTTCAGCGTCGCGACGCTGGACCAAAATATGCCTATAAAAAGATGCCGCCAGATTCATTTTTCTTCATGCTCTCCTTGGGAAATTCTCCTTGATTTTATAGGAAGCATCTATTTTTGTATATATAAATAATATTTTTAATTTATATCTTTTAATTTTCAGTAATAGTAGTTTTCTTCTTCTACCTTTCTTTAATGTTTAGTAGTTAATTTTCCGCTGGGGATAAGGTGAAGCTTTTATTATTTTAATTTAGATTAATCCCCTTTAAATATAATATGGAAATTATAATTCAAAATATAAAAGATTACCGCCTTAATGGCTGGTTTTATTTATTTGACATAATGTGGCACCGCCTATATGGCTGGTCTTTAGGTGACAGGTAATTACCGCCTATATGGCTGGTTTATGTTCAAATATTATTACCGCCTTTATGGCTGGTCGGACTTAATTTGATTTAATAAGGAATACCGCCTTTATGGCTGGTCGGTAATATCATGTTTAATTTTTGTATTATATTAAATGAGATATCTAAATTATAAATAGTAAAAGTGGATCCCCAACCCCCAGCATTTTATTTTTATTCTAGGGAAGTGATGACACACAATACACACACTTAATAATTGATTTTCTTTTTATGGGTAGTTCTATAGTTTGTTTATTGAGTCTTAAGCTTAATGCGTCTTGTTAACTGGCAATTAATAAGATTGATGGGGTAAATCTAAAATGAACTAGACATAGGGATTTTAGGTTTCAGCCTTAGATTCAATAGCCCACAATCTTCCTTGAGGATAGATAACCCTTTAATAGATTTCCTTACAGGATAGGAATATACCTGTCGGGCTGGGGTAGCCATAATTGGAACTTAAACTTAATGAATCCAGGTAATGTGGTTGACATAGACATATGGTTCAATTGGGCTATACTGGGTATTTGCGTCTGACCACCGGAAGAGGCTTTTGCATATTTTCGTGTTCCAGGTTAGCAAACTGAATTAGTACACATAAATAAGAGAATCAATTCATCCTTTTAACAGTATTGTGTGGAGTCACGACCCTAGATCTTTTGAGTCTGTTTATTGATTTTCCTTAGTATTTTCTTTTGTTTATTTTATTTTTATTAAGCAATTCCACATTCAACCAATCAAAGCAATCAATTCCCTTCTCCTTATAATTAGATATCTGTAAATAAATAGATTTAATAATTAATAACAACAGTAGGAATTAAGTCCTCGTGGGATCGATATTTTTATACTACTTGAACGATACGTGCGCTTGCGTTATACGTGTGTGTTTACGCCGGTCAAGATTTAACAGATAACCTGAATCACATTTCTCACGGAGGAAATTCAAATAATACTGAAGAAGCCTTTCAATATCCAGAGATTCATCATGACATCATAACAGAGGACGAGGTTGAGCAGTATCAAGAATCAGAGGTATCAGTTCAGGAACCTGCACCAACAAAGTCTCAATTTGATTTTTATTATTCTGACTCTGACGATGATGAAGAAGCTGAGTTTCTTGTACTAACTGCACCAACAAGGAAGGATGAAACTTTCCATCCTCAGAATGCAGATCTTGGAGAATGCTTTGCACTAATGTTTGAAGACGATCTAGCTAAGCCAATTAGTTCACTCAGATCAGAGGATGAAGACCTAAAATCTGACATTTCTTTACATTCTCACATTGATATTTCAGGAGCATGTATTTCACAGATGACAGATGAAGAACTGAATACTGAGATCCTAAAATTCATCTGTGAAGAAAAGGTGGAGCAAGAAGAAGAGCAAATAAAGGAGCAATTGTCAGACAAAATTAAAGATACAGTGAATTCAGGCGAAACATCACTGTTTTGGGGAGTACAATTTAGAGATATTACTCAGAAACTTGACAGAATGGAAATTCCAATCCAAGTCAAACACCATACAAGACCTCCTGATTTTCTTTCTTTCTTTTCAGGAATCACTGGAGCAACAAATATTAAAAATGTGGCACAAGCACTGAATGAGACAAAATTCTTTTTACCACTTTACTGTTGGAAGAGACCCTTCAAAAGCAACGCACATGGGAATGTCTTTAATAGGACATCCAAAACGACGCTGAAACCGCCTTGACAGATGGATTTCAGTCACGTCTGCCTGAAGACGAAAAATGTAGCGCTAGCAGGGAGGCAACCCATGCAATTTATTATAATTTCTATATTTTATGTATACATGTTGTAGAGTTTTGTGTGTTATTTTTGTAGGAAAAGCTCAACCAAAGCAAAAGACAGAAGGAATGGTGTTTGGCAAAGATAAAATATAATTCATTAGTGATGGATGAGTAAGGAATGAATTCTTAAGACGCATCCTAATGAATTTATACTAAGCGAATGGCGTATTATGTACACAGTTCTGTTGCCTTAATTATTGCTTTGATTTGCTTTTCTTTTGTTATTTTCTTTATTTTCACCGACAAGATTTAAACTTTTTGACTTTTCATGATTTATTTTAACGTTCATCTAATAATTGTCATCTGGCAGGTACTAGTGCTATTATTACTCACCCTTTTTAGGTTCTATAAATTCAATTCATCATTGCACCTTTGGAGGCATCCAGAGTTAAGAAAGAAATACATAAAAAATGGAAGCCACTTCAAGAAGACGAGTTGAAAACATCTGTTTGTTTTGCGGTAGTAGTGTTGGTACTAAACCACAATACATAGAAGCAGCACAAGAATTGGGTCGAGTCTTAGCTGCAAGGAATATGCACTTAATATATGGCGGAGGCAATCTTGGACTAATGGGGATCGTTTCAAAGGCCGTACAGGAAGGAGGCAGTCATGTTTTGGGAATCATCCCAAAACCCTTGGCAGAGGCAAATCTGATTGAACCATCAAACGGAGAGGAACTGATCGTGCCAGGTATGTCTGAACGACTAGTGGAAATGATTAACCGTTCTGATGCTTTTATTGCTTTGCCAGGTGGCTTGGGTACATTGGAGGAAATTTTTATAGTACTATCTTGGACGAACCTGAACATACACCAGAAACCGCTTGGACTGCTCAACGTTGATGGATTTTATGATTTTCTTTGTGTGTTTCTTGATGATGCCCGGAGAAATGGGTTCGTGTCAAAACCTATGAAAGAACTCCTTTTTACTGCCAGGTCTGCTCCGGATCTAATAGACCAATTCTTAGCCTATGAACCACAAGTTGATCCTATCCTTTCAAAGATAAAATCGTCCGATGATGATCGTGGTAAGAAGCGTCGATTAAATCTGGATCTTAACCTTTAATTTGCTTGTAGTAATTCAGCTAACCAGGTACTATCTTCTAAACTCTTCTTCTACTGTTTAAATACATTGGGGACAATGTCTCATTTAGGTTTGGGGGTGAGGAATAGTTAATAGTACTTGTTTGTATTGTGTTTTTATTTTTAGTCCAAAATTTTTCGAAAAATACAAAAAAATTACAAAAATATCAAAAATTACAAAAATATTTTGCATTTTTATCAAATGAATATTTAAAGCTAGGTGATGGTTTGGTGTCTTCCTTCACTCACTACATTTCTATAAGGAAAAGCTGTGAAGGCACATAGATAATCATTCACCCGTAGCTTGTTGTGATAGACTAGTTTGGAGGACTTGTTGTTTATTTCTGACACCAAGCGATAAGAGCCTAAGAGGCTAGGGTACTTAAGTGAGCCTCGCTCCACCCTCCCTCTGGGGAATCTACAACGGGAAGTCCATTCGACAGTTAGTCACACACCATGACCAGTAAAAAATATTTTTTTAATGGTTTTGGTTTTATGTTGACTAAAAAGGTGAAATTGGTAAGAAATAGCTGTGTAAGGAATTCTCACTCCTGATACGTATTTCAAACCTATATTTCGAAACAAGTTAATTTTTGTTTATTTCCTTTTGAATTAATTAATTTGTAAATTCTCCATAAAACTGACTAAAAATGGATCTTCATATACTTAGTTGGCAGATATTATCAACATATATGGTAACATACGGACATAGGATAAAATTGAAAATATTGTAATATTCAGTGTTATAGTTTAATTGGAGAACCATCTCAAAAAAGTGATGGAATAAAACAAAAAAAAATACATCTGAGATCTAAGTTATTAAGTCTGTAATGGTGTTTTAACACCTAGTGCCCTAAAACCAACTGGTTTGGGAGTCACCGACCTAAAGCTCGCTACATAGATGGAAGATATTGTATATAAATAAAAAATAGAGAAAACAATCGAAGAAAAAAATCAGAAAAATCAGAAAATTTATTCCATTACTACAAAAGATGTGAACTTTGATAAAACTTTAGGACAAAAATATTATTCTCTTATCAACTGCACTTATGACTGTTGTGGGCAAAAATGAGTCGAATAAAACTTTGTTAGCTATGTATATGAAGAATGGTAAAAATAATCGGAGAATTTACCTATTTAGTAATTTAGAATGAAACAAAACAACTAGTAAACTTGGAGTAGAAGTTTCATCTAATTAGTCACTAACTTCTTTATTCTCTTTTCTCTTGTCTTTTTGTTTTTCTGTGCATTAGTTTCACTTCCTTTTTACTTTTATAAAATGTTTGTGGGTATCATTGTTGTAAACCCTCACGAGACTAAAACTCGTCCACTAGGGACACCTAGGGGTTTAAAGGCTTGTTGCATATGCTAAATGCAATCGTGATCCCTACGAAAGTGGCTTAGTTAAATTTTATTATGTTATTTTATTTTGCTCGAGGACTAGAAAAATGTTAGGTTTGGGGGTGTGATGAGTGGTAAAACTATCACTATTTCCCACTCATTTAACTTAATATTTTGTATAGTTTCTTGAGTTTTGTGAATATTTTGATGTGTTTTGTGTTATTTTGTAGATAAATAAAGTTTCAGGACATTCTGGAGGTGATTTGGAGCAAAATTGTGAAATTTGGTGAAATTTGGCAAAAAAGGTATTTTGGTAATTTTGGGCGTCCCGACACAAAGGGTATTTTGGTAATTTTGGACATCCTGACACCAAAATAAAGTTTCAGGACATTCTGGAGTTGATTTGGAGCAAAACTGTGAAATTTGGCAAAAAGGATATTTTGGTAATTTTGGGCGTCTCGACACCGAGGGTAATTTGGTAATTGCACCACATGCCACGTGTCAAAAATTCAACGAGCCGTTTTTTTAGCCACCATGCCACGTGTCGAAAATTCAGCGATCCAAAAAAAAATAATAAAATAATAAAATAATTAAAAAATAAAAATCAGAAAAATAATAATAAAAAATTAGATTTTTTTGCCTATAAATAGATTTTGAATTTCTTAGTTTCAATGTACCAAAAATCCTCTGAAATACTTATATAAAAGAGAGTTCTTCTTATTTTCTTCTTATATTCAGTTTTATTTACGCTTTGTAGTAGTAATTCTATCCATCCATGAGGGGGTAACTTCTTTATGCTGAGGTAATAAGGTAATACTTTTACTTTTGCTATTTAGATTAATCTCCCTTAAAATATAATATATAAACTATTTAAAACCTGACTTAATGAGGATACCGCCATACTGGACGGTTGGTTTAATTTTTGTTCCACCTTTATGGCTGGTTTATTTTAATTTGACTTAATGAGGATACCGCCATACTGGACGGTTGGTTTAAAATATCACAAAGATATATATATATATATTATATTATGGGAGATATCTAAATAGTAAATAGTAGAAGTTAATTCCTTTTACCTTAGCATTTTATTTATTTTTCCGCATTTACTTTTTAGTAATTTTTATGTCTTTTTACTTGTCCTAACTATGTATTATAACTAAGTTAGTTTTCTAGGTTGTGATGAAATCTAATATCACCGGTTTATAAAATGTTATTTTATAGTTTGGGTAATTTAAAAGTTAACTTATTAAATCTTAAGCCTAATGCTTCTTGTTGTTTGATCACCAATAAGATTGATGTGGTAAATCTAAAATGAACTAGACATATAGATTTTAGGTTTCAACCTTTGACTTAATAGCCCACGATCTTCCTTGAAGATATATAACCCTTTAATAGATTTCCTTACAGGATAGACATATACCTGTTGGGCGGGGGTAGCCATAATTAGAACTTAAACTTAATGAATCCAGATAATTTGGTTGACATAGACATATGGTTCAATTGGATTAAACTGGGTATTTGTGTCTGACCATCGACAGATGCTTTCACATAAATTCATGTTCCAGGTTAGTAAACTGATTTATTACACAAACTTAAAATAATCACTTCATCTTTTAAAAGATATTAGAATGATTCACAACCCTAGATCTTTGAGTCTTTTATTTTCCTTAGTATTTTCTTTTGTCTTTTTATCTTTTTATTTATTTAGCAAATCTACAAATCAAATCATTCAAGCAATCAATTCCTTTCTCCCTCAATTAGATATTTGTAAATAAATAGTATCAACAATTAATAACAATAGTAGGAATTAAGTCCTCGTGGGATCGATATTTTTATACTACTTGAACTATACGTGCGCTTGCGTTATACGTGTGTGTTTACGCCGGTCAGCCTTGTACATAACATGGCATACATTATGCTACCTAAACACGAAGCATAAGGTTGGTTAGACATTCTAACCTTCTCATCTTCTGATTGCGGACTCATCTTCTTTTAGAGATGAATCTCATGTCTGAACGGTATATTTGCTGTCTTACAGTTACCAAAATTATACCGTTCCAAGATCTTATCTATGTACATTGATTGGGATAACCCAATCAGCTTCCTTTGTCTATCTCTATAGAGTTTTATCCCTAAAACATAGGAAGCTTCTCCCAGGTCCTTCATGGATAAATTCTTACAGAGGTATGCTTTGACGCTTTGTAACATACCTAAATCATTCCCAATGATTAGGATGTCATCAACATATAGGACTAAAAATACGACCATGCTGCCACTGGCCTTCTGATACACACATGATTCTTCTGAATTCTTGAGAAAACCAGACGATCTAATAATCTCGTCGAATCGAAGATTCCAACTTCGTGAAGCTTGTTTAAGTCCATAAATGGACTTCTTAAGCTTATATACCATACCCGAGTTATTGCTGGATGCAAAACCTTCCGGCTGTTCCATATAGATTTCTTCATCAAGAAATCAATTTAGAAAAGCCGTTTTGACATCCATTTGCCAAATCTCATAGTCATGATACGCAGCTATAGAAAGCAAAATCAGAATAGACTTAAGCATTGCTACTGGCGAAAAAGTTTCATCATAGACGACGCCAGGTCGCTGCGTGTAACCTTTTGCTACCAGTCGGGCCTTGTAAGTTTCAACCTTACCGTCAGGCCCGCGCTTCCTCTTGTAAACCTATTTACAACTGATAGGAACCATTCCTTCGGGAAGCGGAACCAAGTCCCAAACTTGATTCTCATGCATTGAGTCTAACTCAGATTTCATGGCACTTTGCCACTTCACGGAGTCGATGTCCAACATCGATTCTCTATAGGTGAAAGGATCAGTCTCTTTAACTAAGAGAACATCTAGACTCTTTTCTTGTATCAAATACAAGCGTTCAGGAGGTCTAGATACCATTTCTGACCTACGGAGTGTGTGTGTTGAAGGTCCTTCATCTACTTGAACTTCAGGTTCCTGCGTTGGTTCGTTGTTTTCAGGTTGGACTTCATCAAGTTCAACCTGTCTATAATTACCACCTTCTGACAAAAATTCTACTTCTAGAAATTTTGCGAAGCGAGCTACGAACACATTTCGATGCTCGGTATCATAGAACAGATATCCCTTCGTATTCGAAGGATATCCGACAAACCTAAACTTTTGCCCTCGAGGCGAAAGCTTATCTTGTCGAGTCACCCTGACATAAGCAGGACAACCCCAAACCTTAATGTAACTAAGATTGGTCTCCTACCAAACCATATCTCATATGGTGTCGTAGGAATAGCTTTTGAAGGAATCTTATTCAAAAGATGTGCAACTGTTAAAAGAGAGTAGCCCCATAAATAATAGGGCAAATCTGTGAAACTCAACATCGATCGGACCATATCCAATAATGTCCGATTTCTCCTCTCAGATACGTCATTGTGCTGTGGAGTACCTGGAGGAGCATATTGAGTGAGAATCTCATTCTCCTTCATATAATGCATGAACTCATCACTCATATATTCACCGCCTCGATCAGATCGAATACATTTAATATATTGACTAGTTTGTTTTTCTACTTCATTTCGAAACTCTTTGAACTTTTCAAAGGTTTCCGATTTATGTCGCATCAAATACACATAATTGTACCGTGATAAATCGTCGGTAAAGGTAACGAAGTACGAGTAACCACTGTGAGCAGTCTGACTTAGTGGACCACATACATCAGAATGTACGAGTTCCAGTAGTTAATGGCGCAGTGTCCAACACCAGAAAATGGGGCTTTGGTCATCTTACCCTAAATACACGATTCACAAGTTGGATAGGATTCAATGGTGAGATCTGGTATCAAACCATTCCTAACCAATTGGGTAAGGCGTTTAACGCCTATATGACCTAGTCGCATGTGCCAAAGTTCAATATTATTAATTACAGGTAAACTACGTTTATTAACTCCAGTATTTAAAATATCTTTTGAAGTTTGCAATGTATAATGACCATGCTGGTTTGGACAACAAAGGATCTGAATATTACTTTTATCATATAAATACACAGAACAATTCTTAATATTAATACGAAAGCCTTTTGTATCCAATACAAAAAGTGATATAAAATTAGCTACACATCCTAGTACAAAATGACAGTCATTTAACAAAAGTGTCTCATTCGGCAATAAGATCTCGCATACTCCCACTGCAACTACATCCAGAGAGTCTCCACTCCCGAATCGTAACTGCATCTCTACAGGCTTCAGTCTTCTACTTTCCTTCAGCACCTGTAACGAATTGCAAATGTTAATGGGACAAGCAGAATCTAAAATACAGTTGGATGTAACGGCTTCACAAGCCAAAGATAAATCAATAACTGGAAAAATAAATGTACCTAATGTAGATGCTATCTCCCTCCTCAGCTGGGCAATGTAGTTAGGACAGTTCATTTCCCAATGCCCGACTTTGCTGCAGTGATGGCACTTGTCTTCAAAAGCCCTATTGGGCTTTGCTATCTTTGCCTGTGGTTGAGGACCGAGACCCTTCGTCTTCTTCCCTTTCTTCTTCTTTCCCTTTGACCAAGTCTGGAAAGAAGTAGAAAGTGAAGTAGGTCTAGGAGGGAGAGTCGGTACTCCCTTTTTGAGGTCTTCTTCCATCGTGAGCAACATCCTATGCATCTCTTGGTAGGTATAGATAATCCCATTCATGTTGAAGTACATCACAAAGTGGCAATAAGAAGCTGGGAGAGAACCAAGAATGACACTCCTTCCGAGAATGTCATTCAGAATGAGATTATGTTGCCTCAATTAATCGATCAAATCGATCATCTGAAGAACATGTTGGCTAACAGCTTGCCCCTCATCCAATCGCGCATGGAACAGTTCCATTGCGACCTTATGAACAACAACTTGTTCTTGGTTCTCAAATGATTGTCTTAATCGTGTCATCATAGTATAAGCATCTGACATGCCATAATACTGTTTCTTGAGTCCCGGTGAAAGAGAACTTAAGATGTATGATTTAACCCTTAAATCATCATCCTTCCAAGCTTGGAAGACTTCACGTTCTTCCGATGTAGCATCCTCTGCCACAGCAAGGGCAGTGGACCCCTCAAGAACATATCCCAACCTCTCGGAATCGAGGACAATCCTCAAATCCAGATCCCAATCGGTGAAGTTACCAGCGCCTTTAAGTTTGCTCGTATCAAGCATACGTGCAAACTGATTTGTGGATGGTGCCGCCATCGCAAATCTATCATATAGATCACGAAAAAAACGGTTAGCAGAAATTTAAGCAGTTTCATATAATATCTTAAGCATAAACTAGATCATGGATTTTTAATCTAAAAATGCCCCTCCCACTAAATCATGCAATACTGTAATCCCCAAACAGAATACAAAGATTTAATAATTAAATTAAATACAAATAGTGAAAGGTGGATCCCGTGAATATATTCATCAGGTAGACAACTTTTTTTTTCAATCACTCACTAGTGACTCATGGGTTTCCGGTCCTGGTCGTTTCTCATTGTCGCTGCTAAGGCAGGCCCACAAGGAGACGTACCAAGGTTAAACTCTTCAATGATAAACTCAAGTTACTTGCGTAACCCTGACAGATAGGGCACGTTCACGATTCCGCTTTCGCTTGAATTTATCTAGTATCTGATATACATCTGGTATAAATAAATCTCTATCGGCTACACCCCTCAGCAGAGGCACGGTCTCGGATGTAGTCACGGAGAAATATTCATAAACCGTATTGACAAGACGGACCACATAACATGCATCAAATACATAATTACATTTAAACCTTATTAATTAGGGATTTTCCGCAAAGTGTCATACACCTTAAATCTAATCAAATTAATTATAACAACATGCAAAGAAAAGTGTATAAGTCAAGAAAACATGATTAAACATTGAATTAAAGGGATAATCATATTAGGGGGCCTAGAATCAGACTCGCTCTGATACCATTTTGAAGGGGTTTTATTGCGGATATCTCGTAACGCAGCGAAATAGTGGAAAATCAAAATTTTCCGATTTCAAAACTTTTTCTCGGATTAATAAAATAAACTTATTTATTTTATTATCCAATAATCAAATTAAGAAATAAAACACTATAAATCAAATTTATGTGAATTTACTGAATTGCCCTTAAACGTTACATTTTGTTCATTTTAATCCGAAATTGTTCGAAACGATTTTGGATGATTCTAAATCATTAAAAATATGAATTTAACATGTCATACATATTGAAAATCAAATTGCAACAAAAATTCCCAAAATTCAAGCATTTGGCCGAGAGCCTCATTTAGTGGGGAAAATGGGCATTTTGCACTTTACATGTTCAAAACACATTAAGACAAAATCCGATTAACCCAATATTTTACATGCATCATATACACATAAAAATAAACCATATAATGAAAAGCCCCAAATTTGGAAGTGGTCTCAAACCCTAATTTTTCAATTTATTCAAATTGGACAAATTAAACCAAATTGGTTAAATCCAATATTTCAATCATGTTTCTTCCATTACAATCAAGCCTCACCATAATGAAACAACTATAGAACAATTATAGGTCATTTAAGAGTGGTTCAATAACTCTAGAATGGCAACAAGGTTTGAAAAACATGAAAAGAATGCTAACTAACTTATTAGCAACATCCTATCAACTTTATACATGCTCAACCCTTTTATCAAACTTTCATCCATAAAAAATACAAAGAATAAAGAATATAAAAACTTAAGAACATCACAAGATGTGTCCAAGAACAAGAGGAACATTTTTCTCTCTAATGGCAAGTTGGAAAAACTTACTTAAATCCAAGCTTTTCTTTGATTTTTCTTTTCTTTCTCTCTAGCTTCTTTTTCTTCCTTCAATGGAGTTTTTGATAAAGTGTTTTAGGTTATTAAACCCTAAAATGAAAACAAAACAATTTATACTCCATTTCCTAGCCTTGGCCGAAAATTGTGTATAACAAAAATATCATGATATTTTTTTTTGTTTCATTTAATTACAACTTGTCCACTTGGTTAAAATGATCATTACACTTTAATGAATAATTCAAACAAGTCAAAAATTGCAACTAAGTCATTAAATAAAATATCATAACTTAAAATATTCATACTTTAATTAATTTAATCATTTAAAAATTAATTAATTAATTAAATACAAATATATTAAATATATGTATTATATTTACATTAAATGTTAAATACATATATATATTTATGATATTAGTCAAATATCTCAATTTGACAATTAATTAATGTGTATTTGAATTAATCTAACATTAAATGCAAATACACAAAAATTAAGGAAATGACTATCGGGTCCCTACACATGTATTTTGCGTTTAACCTTTAAACGACTTTATAAATAATCAGTATCATTTATAAATGTTTCCCTAGTGCTCTACGAGTATATTTCATTAGTGAGACTCTCTAGATTCATGCATATCCGTCACAAAATCCAATTTCGTGTCCATAATTTATCCACCCGTAAATTATGTCGATCGTAGATAAACTCACTGAATCATACAGGTCGAGGTCATGTCAAATGTATAATTCCTCCGTCATAGGTATCCGGATAAATCCCAGAGATATAGATGTAAACATCAAATCTCTATAGGGATTATCCAGTCGACTATTCTATTAGCAATCTAAAAGAGAACATTTAGAACTAACTTCTAAATTGTACCATGGGCCCATGGTTTTTATCTGATTGCTAATCATATGGACTACCTATGCTCTGATACACAGAACTGACGGATCCTATCTCGATACACACAGGACACCCTGAGGATCTATCCACACCCAACGAACAGGCGGAGGTCTGATCTAAATAGATCGGTGACGTGACTGCCATCTAAGTGTGGAAGATGTCTCATGCGCCCACAGTGGTATCTCAAGTCCAAGAATCACAAGTGCTACCCAACTCGATATGATTCTTATTGACGTTGGTGTACCATCCATTAAGAATCTTTGGTTATTCGTTCAGTGGTTATCCGCTATAAACACCTACACGTCTATACTAGTCTCCAAGACTTATGGTTCATTGAGAAACCATTGGAATCATATATTCCAGTATACGACATGTACCGTTCTCAATGGGTTTACTTTACTGAAAAAGTAGTGTAAACTTTGACCAGGAACTGTGTGAGAATGACAACGTCATGATACAACTCAATGTCAGTTGCGACGCTTTTGCGATAGCACCTTGACTAGTCATTCTAAGGTCATTACGTCTTTAGCATATTAAAAGATACATTATATTATAGAAAATGCATATATTATTCATAATAATAACGTTTTACAGTAGTATTTATAAAGAAATACAACCGAGAATTGGCGCTCTGAGCACCAACCCCAACATCCATGTCATCAGATAAGAATCTCCTCGGACCAACCGGAGCATGACACGTGTCGCGTCACGACACAGAAATGTTGTCGCGTTGCGACGCGCACAGCCCACTGAGGCCAATATATTCAGCTCGAGATTTCAGTTTTAGATGTGCCTTCCTCTCTGAATTCTCTGATGTAAATAAAGAGTTTGTATATAGTTTTCCTTAAATTTCAGTTTTGTAATTAATTTTTAATTACTTTCTGTAATAATAATTTACTTTCTTTACTTTTTCCGTTTTTACTATTCAACTTGAGGAGGTAACTTCCCCCTGCTAGGGTGACAGGTAAAACTTTTATTACTACTATTTAGATTAATCTCCCTTAATTATAATATATTCACTACTTAAAATTTGACTTAACAAGGATACCGCTATATTGGTCGGTTGGTAATCAATTATAAACTGGTTTTAATCTGACTAAGTATGGATACCGCCTAGTTGGTCGGTTGGTAATTTACCGCCTATATGGCTAGTTTATGAACAAATATTGATACCGCCTTTATGGTAGGTCGGACTTAATTTGACTTAATCAGGTTACCGCCTATATGGCTGGTTGGTAATGATATCACAAGTTATTATATTATATTAAGGGAGATATCTAAAATAGTAGTGGTAAAAGTAGATCCTTTAACCCTAGCATTTTATTTTATTGTAATTGTACTTTTCAGTATTTACTTACCTTACCGCATTTACTTTTCAGCATTGTACTTTATGTCTTTTATTTTTAAGTTTTTACTAGCCTTAGATATGTGTTGTAACTAAATTAGTTATCTGGGGTTGTGATGAATTTTAATATCACCGGTTTATAAGGGGTTATTTCATAGTTTGGGTAATTTAAGGGTTTACTTATTAAGTCTTAAGCTTAATGCGTCTTGTTAACTGGCCATTAATAAGATTGATCTGGTAAATCTAAAATAAACTTGACAAATGAATTTTAGGTTTCAGCCTTAGACTTAGTAGCCCACGATCTTCCTTGAGGATAGATAACCCTTTAACAGATTTCCTTACATGATAGACATATACCTAGGGGTGGGTGCGGTTCGGTTTGGTTCGGTTTTTGCTAAAACCGAACCAAACCACATTTTACGGTTCAGATTTTTTACCTCTCAACCAAACCATTAAATAATGGTTTGGTTCGGATTGAAATTTTTTTAAACCAGCGGTTTACGGATTGGTTTGGTTCGGTTTACGGATTATTATATTTAAAATAATTTTCATCCACTTAAGTGAAGAAAAAAAACTAGTCTATCCAACTAATGGTATGAAGTGCTGGGGTGTAAGCTGTGACTCCAGGGAACATATGCACTCCATAAAGGATTGAAAAATGAGGCACAATTAATTCTTGTATTTTTAATAATTACTTCGAATAATGATGCTATCATCATTCTAATTAAGAGACAAATCCAATATCTTACTTTTAAGAATAATGATGCTATCATAAAACAAATAAATTGAAGAATAAAAGTATTAACAAATAAATTGAAGAATAAATATATTAACAAAAAATTTAAGAATAAAAGTATTAACATACTAATAAAAAGAAAACATAGAATAAATTTAAAAGAAAAATATAATTTTTTTATAAAAATATATATTTTTTTAATTATAACGGTTCGGTTTGGTTTAACAGGTGCGGTTCGGATTAGCTCCTGAACCGAACCGTAAACCGTTTGGGGTGGGCCAATCCGAACCGCAAACCGAACCGTTAGGAAAAAAACCATAAATTCGGTCCGGTTTGGTTCGGTTTGCGGTTTGGTTCGGTTCGATCGGTTTTTTTGCCCACCCCTACATATACCTGTCGGACGGGGGTAGCCATAATTGGAACTTAAACTTAATGAATCTAGGTAATTTGGTTGACATAGACATATGGTTCAATTGGATTAAACTAGGTATTTGTATTGGACCATCGACATAGGCTTTTGCATAATTTCGTGTTCCAGGTTAGTAAACCGATATATTAGACAAACATAATAACCACTTCATCTTTAAAAAGATATTGGAAGAAATCACAACACTGGATAGTTTCTTACTATTGAATTTTCCTCAACCTACTTTTGCGTAATTTTATTCACTTATTTTTAAATTTAAAATCATCACCATTTCAAATCAATCAATCAATCTTTTAAATACTAGTAATCATTTGGCCTCATAAAAATTAATAGCTTATGTTTTAAGTCCTCGTGGGATCGATACTTTTTATACTACTTGAACGATATGTGCGCTTGCGTTATACGCGTGTGAAAGCACTGGTCAAGTGTAAATCAAATAAAATTTTAAACCTTTAGTTACGCGTCATGACTTCAGAAAAAGAAAAAATAAGGTTCTGGTTTTGGGTATGCGTCGCGACGCTGGCCCATCTGCGTCGCGATGCGACCTCATCTGACCCAAATCCAGGCTTCTGCCTCGGGCACGTCGTGATGTGAAGCTTCACGAGTCGCGACACATCGCCGTTTCCAGGACCCAGATTTCTTTCCTTTCATGGTTAACCCCAAATATTATTTCAACATAACCACAAGCAATACAACCTCTAATTTATCATTATATCATACTTCTAGTATCCCAACACCATCCAAATCTCTTAAATCTTTACATAATGCTCTAACTAGAATAGAAAATCAAAAGTTTCCCAAACATGAATTTCTAAACCAACAACCTTCAATAATCATAATACTACCAAATCCTCAACATACTACCAACACCCAAACATTATAACTCATAAGTCAAGAATTTGGGTCAAGTGTTTCTTACCTCTATTTAACTTTTCTTTTCACTATCAATGTCATTTATCTTCCTTCTTTCCCTTTTCATTTAAGCTTGGAATGGGTTACTCTTGTTGAGCTTGGAAATTTGCTTAGGAATTGCAAACCATCTCTTCCTTTTTTTCCACAACTCACGGTCATTCACCAAAAAAATGAAAGAATTTTTATCATTTGTTTTTTTTTCTCACCATTTACTTAACCAATTTATAGAAAAGTCTAGGGAAATTAGTTCGTTGGGCTTTCTTTCCTTGGGCTTTCTTTCTTTTCTTTCTTTTTAAATTTTGTTGGGCCTTGCTTATAAACAAAGGGAAATTGGGCTTAAAATTGAATTAAATTAAATTAGACTCATTTAGGTCCATAATTAAGTAGATGTCTATTGCCTCTAAGTCGATACCGGAAATTATTTATTAGTGCCTAGAAAATAAAATCCCATGCGTCCCTTGCCAAACTAAAAAAAAAAATATTTGGGGTCGTTACATGAGCATTTGTGGAAACCGACCCGAGGTGATTGGTACCGACTTGACCAAGTTAAGAAAGTCAGAGGAAGTTTGATCACACATCATTCACCTTGGTATGCCAACCCGATGAGCTTGGTTAGAATCAAAAATAAGTATATGCTCGAGAATGTGTGGCGTATGTCGTAATAGACATGATGAGCTTCTGAAAGACTTGTGATGATTATAGGAAAAACAAAGGTTCTCATTGGAAGTAGTCTTTGTCAGCCGCAAAAGGGCGGTGAAGTGGTAGAGCAGAGCCGCCAGAGGCCTGTGTGATGACAGTGAAAAATAGAGTATTCTGATTGGCCGAAAATGTAGGCAGGTGAGGAGAGTTGTTACTACAATGATGGCAGTGGCATGAGCTGATGTCATGGACGGTGGAATAGTGAATTTAGAAGCCTATATAAATGGGTTGAAGCTATGAATTTAAATGATAGCAATTTTCATATCTCACGACTTGTAGAAAAGCAAGAGCTTACAAACTAGTGATAGAGAGAAAAAACTTGTAGGAACCCGATCATTTGAGGGATTTGTAACAGGCTTGTGTAAGACCAGAGGAGTAGTAACCTCATTGTAAGCTCACCACACCACTTGTAGCTCTGGATATTTTTTTACCCTGAATAAGAATTTGATTCCCTCATTTTTCCCATGGATGTAGGTTGGAGCCACTCTCCCTCGAACCACGTAAATTCTTATCTTTGTAGTTATCTATTTCCTTCCTAAGTTTACTTTGGTTTTCTTCTAACCAAACAAATTCATTGTTGAGGAAGGTTTGTTCGAGGGGCTGATTTCCCAAATTACCCTTGGAACTAAAAATAGTCGTCAATAGTTGGCTCCATCTGTGGGAAAAGAATACAAAAGTAGCAAACACATTAAGACGATGATGGGAGACGGAAACCACAGGGTTTTGGAGACTTCAACGGTAGAATATATGGAAAAGATGGAAGAAACCTTGCGGCAGGAAAGGAAAATACTCGGAAGGAGTGATAGATAAACCAAGCCTTTATAAAGGCTATGCTGGAAAAGGTTGAGAGACTGAAAAAGAAAATAAGAGAACAAGGATAGACGGGTCCCAATAGAAGGATATAAGAAATAGCCAGTGGAAAGAGGTATCCAGAGTAGATGGGGATCGAGAAACCTAAAGAAGGCTCCATGTGAGCCAAGTGGGAAGGACCTTACAGGGTTGACGAAATCATTGGGTCGGGTACCTATCACCTAGAACAGCTGAACGACACTCGAATCAAACAGCTCTTTAATAAATATTGAGGAGGTATTTTCAATAGAGCATCTCTTAAAATGACTCCCAAAGAGTTGTAAGAATGACAGTAGACCATAAGAATATGAATAGGGTTTTCCCATTATAAATAAAGACTTTTTCATTTACGTTTGCTTGTTATTTGGATGGGAAAGACATATTTAATATTCTTGTGAGATACTTGTAATTGAAATACAATAAATGGTGCATGACAGGTGGGAAACGTGCGCCCCCCCATGGCACAATAATCTCTGGTGTCATTATCAAACCCCCGGGATAGAGCGTTAATACCCAATGGCTTGCACCGTTGATAGATGGAGGAAAAAGTCTGGCATGGCATTTGGCGCCTCGAGTATCTATAGCACGCTCAATGAGAGAGTTAGGGTGGCGTTTGTGGCCCTAAGGTAATCATAGCAAACATGGATTGAAGTCGGTTGCGAAGAACTATGGTGCCCTCGGGTTTTACGTAGCATGGGGAGAGACAGTTCCTTCATGGAATTTGCCACCTATTAGAGTTGGATTTTCATAGCACATGAAGGGCTCGCGAACCTCCATGTCATTTGCAGCTTCGGGATGCGCCTAGCACGAGAAAGGAAAATGCCCTCGTGGCGTTGGTAATCCAACTTCGGATCCATATGAGCATATCCCGAGGAATGCAAGAAGGCCTCTATGGCGTTTGCATACTCGGGGCCTGCCTAGCGTAGGGAAGATTCCCCCACGGTGTTACCCTGTTGGACAATTATGACCCATAGCATCACTATTTATACAGAACATGGTGTTGTTGTACAAATTAACTATGTGACAAAGGAAATTGCTCTTTTATCATTTGTAATTGGATTACCGGAATTTATAAATGATAAAAGTCCATATGATTAGTACCGAATTAATAAGATATGAGACAGTAGTAATCCACGTAAGGTTTAATCATTAAATATCCCTAGTCGTAGTATTATCGAGACTGGACATCGATAATGCAGAATAGGCTAGTATTACACTTGTGCGTGTTATGGAAGCGTAACGGGATAGTTCTCGTATATTTATGTATTGGATACTCATGCAAGTGTAATAAGAGGTTCTGTTTACCGATGGAACGGAAACAACTTCGCTCTGGATAGACCCATCGGAATCCCAATGGTAGTATGACTATATGTCTATGGGAATCCGAATCAGGGTAGGTGTATTTGGTCTTAACCTGAGACTTGCATCGCTAATACTTGCAACAATCATTATACTTTGGTTTTTGTCGTCCGGGGCTTTAACAGATTCTATGTATGCCTCTTCTGGGTATACTGAGAATCGTAGTGTATTGGGTGTGATGTCAAGATGGAACTATCACTTCAGTCATATGGAGATGATGATCACGTATGATATAGAACTAGTACTCTTAAGTACTGCAGTCATTGGGATAATATGACTAGGTCATGATTATCCGATTATAGAGCCTAGTTACTAGAGATCCGATATATGCTTCGCACGAGGCAGATACAATTCCAACCCTAGGCCTAGCATGTGATATCGATACTGGATCGTAATACAAAATACTACGTATATTACGCCTGAAAAATATTATGTATATTCCATGTTGAATATATTTCTAGAGAATTGGGTAGGCACGGTGCTTTGCTAGAAGCTAACCATGTCTTGTAAATCGGTAGGAACGTGGTACCGGGTACCCACGTATTCGGATAGTCTGATGACTATATTTACTGCCAAAGATTCACCGATGAGATTTGACTCGAGCAAAACTAATCTGTGATTAATTATGAGAGAGAGAAAATTAATCTGGGATTAATTACATCAAGAATTAATCTGGGATTAATTATCAGAGAAAAAATTAATCTGGGATTAATTACGTCGAGAATTTATCTGGGAATAAATTCGTCGAGAAGAGAGAACGCGATTAATTTGGAATTAATCGGCAAAATGAATTTGATAGTGAAATTAGATTTTATTATTTAATTTATTTAAATGGGCTAAAATAATATATTAGATATATTAATTGAAATTAGATTTCAATGCGGAATTAAGATTAGATTTTAATTCGTGCGAACGAATTAATTTAGAATTAATCCGTAAGCGACTTACGTAATAATATTGTGAGGCATTATTATTTAATTAAATTGGATTTAATTAAGTCGCAACGGTAAATCCGTTTAATTCGGAATTAAATGAACCCGGGCCCGAGCGAAGTTGCGTGTTGGATTGTCCGACTTAAATTTGGAATTTAAGTGGGCCCGATTTTACTTACATCATTAGTCACCTTTGGTGATAGAATTGGTTGATGGGTTTTGTTGGAAACTTATCCAACACACTTTGTATTTTTCTTTTTTGAAAAAAGCATTTTACCAACTTTGAAGTCAACTTTTGTATATGATTTTGGAAATCAAAATGCACACTCTTCCTCTTCTCTCTTATTAGGGCCGAAACTTCAAGCTTTCTCCCATGGAATTTTGTTGCAAAATTCCAAAAAGCTAGCACTTTAAAGAGACAAATGAGGTGATGGGGAAACCAATCCGAGAGTATGGAACACGACTTGAAGACTTGAAGCTTCCATTACATCCAACAAATGAAGAATTTTTGAAATCCTTAATCCAAGCAAGGTGAGTTTTTCCGCAACTCTCTTTAATTTTCACACACGAATTACTCTTAGACGATCTTGGCATGTTCTACGAACAGTTACCATGGTATCAGAGCGTCCTAATTTTGATTTGAAAATCTAGGGTTCAAGACTTTAATTTGAGATTTTTGTGTTTGGAGCATGAAATGCCTAAATTGATGGTTGGGTTGTGTTTATATGATGTTGAATTGGATTTTTGCATTGTTGAATTTGTGAAAAATTGATTGGATCAAAAATCCCCAAATTCTTATACATGGCCGAATACATGCCCTAGAGGACTCATGGTGATTTTTTGAAAATTAGCAATTGGATATGTTAATTGGCATGAAATGTATTTTAGATGTTGATTTAATTGGATTGGAATCAAATTGTATCATAATTTCCTTGCCAAAACCGTGAGTGTGAAGCATGTGATAATGAATTGTTTTGCTTCAATTTGTGTTGGATATGAATTGTAAATGTTAAGTATGATTAATTGAATTAATTAGTGTTTTGGAAACATTAGATTAATTGATTAATTATGTTAATTGCACTTTAATTAAATTAATATGTAATTTGGAATAATGTGTTAATTTAATTTAATGTAATTTGGCTTAATGGGCTTGGTTGGGCCAAGTTTGGTTTTGGACTATTGGGTTGGATCCAATTGGTCTTAAAACCATTTCCATAAAGTCCAAATATGACATTTGGGCCTTGAATAATTTAATTGGGCCTAATGGGCCAAAATTGATTTTATGGCATTAAGGTGATTCCTAAATGGGCATTGGCATCTTGGGCTTGATCCATAATGGCCAAAGCCCACGCCTAAAGAATTAATTGAAAGCCCATTGGACTTTAATTGAAAAGTATTGGATACTATTTGAGCCTTTGAGACCCATTAAGATTGGATTTGTAATCCAAGTCTTTAAGGCACATAAATAAGTGTAATTATTTAATTTGGAATTAAATATGAATTAGTACTGAATATAATTTAAATTGGATTTAAAATTGTAGTTCGATATAATTCAAGAATACGTACCTTGAGTATTTATTCATAAACGAGTTGGACTCGCGCAAATCAAATCGTTGTTTGAACATTGGATGGTCATTAATCAAAGATTAATTAATTGGATTAGATTGATTGATAACATGCTTTGTGTGAATACTTGGATGTATGAATGAATAATGTATATCGTATGGATATTAGAAGGGTGAGGGCAATTTTGGAAATTGTTGTAATAAATTTAGAATTTATTAAATTGGACCTGCGTGTCCAGCCTATTACCTCTTTTCTCATTGTATTTCTCTTCTCACCAATTCCCCTCAATGTAAATGAGGTTTCTTTAGAAGTATTATGTAATTAGGTAGAAGTATGAATAATGCTAGCGGGAGAGAGGAAATGGAGAGATTTGTTCTAGGAACAAAGTTTGTTATATATACATCCAAATATCATTATTATTTTATTCGCGCCTTATTATGATTTTAGAAGGCATTCTTAAGGGTGTATGATGAGACCTAATTAAAGATAATAAATTGGTTGCCAAATCGCGACAAAAAACCCTCATTTTATATTAAGCATATTTCCTTCCATTGAGTGATTCTCTCTCAAGATCCAAGATTGGCATTGGTTTGTTGGCCAAAGTCAAGACTTTTGTCCATCGCGGATGTGTTTGGATCACGAAAGCTTTGTTCTATATCGTACGTCTTGGGCAAGTTGTGATTTGTTGGCCAAAGTCAATGTCACTTCTTGTTCATCGACTCGATTACGAAGCTTTCCCACTGTCAATGGGTCACGCTTAACTGGTTTTATTAAGCTTGTTGAGCCAAAGACAAGGCTTAGTTGATTCAGAGGAAAAAGGTTAGGCAATATATTGGATATATTGGCATATATTGGTGTGGACAACAGAACCTGGGCGACGCCGTTCCTAGGCTCGCGGCCTAGTTGGGAAGTACTAAATAACATGGAGTCGCCACCCGGTGTGAACCGGGACAAAGATTTAAGGCCGCACTCACCCCTCGCAAGGGAAGACCTCAAACCGTTGGGTTCGGAATGGTCCCTTACTTATATCACTTGTAATGGAAGGATTTATGTAATAATTTAATCAAGCTTAAGTAACACTTATTTCCAAGAGTATCATGCTTCTAAATTCTCATATTCAAAATAAAACTTATGTACACATTTCACATATATCTCACGTTTAAAATTGCATGCTTAACATATATCAAAATAGCAACGAACATACAACTTCATTTGCATATTACATTCAGGAAAATACAAGCACACATATTAACCATACAAGCACACATATGGGCACTTTTCCAAGCGGTACGTGGAATTGTATCCCAAGTACAGACCGCACTACCGTCCATTCGGAATCGGCTACGGAATTTACATCTGGGTTTCCATTCGATATACCGCAAGAAATAATACTCAAATGTTATCATGACATAAGCATATGAATTGTAATACATGAACATATTTGTATTTATACATGTGGAGATAGCTACTAGGAAAACTATGCATGAAATCTAATGAAGAGGACTCAGTTCAGTGTGCGCGTTCGTGTAGCGTTCGTAAACGCGTTCGAACGGAAATGAAACAGAATGCTCACGTTCGTATGGCATTTGTTAACGCGTTCGAACGGAAATGAAACAGAATGCTCACGTTCGTATGGCGTTTGTTAACGTGTTTGAACGGAAATGAAACAGAATGCTCACGTTCGTATGGCATTTGTTAACGCGTTCGAACGGAAATGAGACCTGATGCATGATAAGGCAAAATGTATGCGCGTTCGAGTTGCGTTCGTAAACACGTTCGAACGAGAACAGACCTGATGCATGAAATGGGACGCAATATATAAACAATAAATAAAGGGGCGCGGCGAAGTACTGCCGTAAAGGTGGCCTTTTGGGGCTCTTGGTCTCTCAAAGAGAGGACCTTTAGACCAACATACTAAGCCCATGCGCGTCGCATCACACATACAAAAATAGAACCAATCATATCAACCAAGTATGCCCGATTGAACACATCTTACATCCAATCCGAACACACATCAACCGGCGCGGCAAAGCATCGTGTAACGGGTTTTAAACCCTCCCCCATAAGGGATCTTTCATTCCACTTACTAAGCCCATGCGCTTGATTGAACCATGCATAAAAGATAAAATCAATAATATCAAACTAAGTATGCCCGATTGAACGTATCTCGCATCCAACCGAACACACATCAACCGGCGCGGCGAAGTAGTGTCACAAAGGTGGCCTTTTCGGCTCTTTGTCTCCCAAATGGAGGACCTTTGGACTAACTCACTAAGCCCATGCGCTTGATTGAATCATGCATAAATAAACAACATACAGAATTCAAGTGACGAAAAAAACTAAACAAACCAAAGCAACACAAGCAAAAGAAAGATGGTGCCGTTTACCCAAGCGGTACGTGGAGTTGTGGCCCGAGTACAGATCATATTACCGTCCATTCGGAATCGGCTATGAAATTTATGTCCGGGTTTCCATCCGATATACCGCGAGAGTTGACACATCTCTCATTCATCCAATACCCACAACATATTACATCTCATATTTCATGCATATTTATCTACTCAAAGACCACAACATGCATTTCAACATGACAATCAAACAAGTAATACTTAATAAATAATGCGGAAAAAGAAAACAAGTGTGAAAGATACCCTCAGGTCTAACCTTTTAAGCCGTCTCTCGGACTCGCGTTTCACGAAGATCGGAAGGGGTAAAGCTCCGCAACTTTTCTGGTTCACTGGTTCAGCGTCCTAGCTCACTGCTTTGTTGTTTTGCTTGCGGTTCGAACTCCGTTCTGCTCCTATTCGGCCTCTGTCTTGCTGCTCACTGCACGGGCCACCTGTTTTAACGTTTTCAATGAACTATTCCAAGTTTGTGTGGGTTCTTAGTGCAGTTGTATGTGATTATTTTTAAGATTATCTATGCAGTTTTTATGTTACTGTTTTTTAAGGATTTGGGCTGCTGTTTGAAGGTAATTTAGGAGGTTGTTTAGGCGTGTTTTAGGATTCGGCTAAGGGTGAGTTTGGTGTGTTCTGGATTCGGCTATGGTGGTTGTAGGTGTTTTGGATTCGACTATGGAGGGTGGTGGCTTGTGGTGGGTTCTTTGTTCTCTTTCTTGTGTATGTGTGAAGTGTTTCCCCTTTTTTTTTTGTTTAGTCTTGGGCGTGTAGAGAGAGTGGAGAGATTCGAGAGAAGGGGTGTGAATTATATGCGTCAAAGAGACCATGGCTTTGGTTAGGGGTTGTTTATATAGAAGATGTCTAGGGTTTCACCTTGTCTCACAAGGAAGAGATCTTGTTTCCAAATTAGGAGAGATGAGAAAGGTATACACAAGATTGAGGGGGGACAAAATATTTTAAATTAGGAAGTTGTAATATTTAATTTGTGTTGGTTTAGGAATACAAATATTTTATATTGGTAATTATCTTATTAGATTAGGAAGTCAATATATGATTGGCTTTAATTGGTTAGGATTGATTTTAATTAGGCATATCTTCTTTTTAGTTTTAGTATATAATATATTCAAATTATTTAAATTAGGCATGATTTTAGTTTAAGTTAGGTAACATTTTATTTAATTGGTAAATGGTTTAAATATTTTATTTAATGTTTAATATTAATATTTATTTATTTAATTTGGGATGTGTTTTATGGGCTTTGGGGAGCTAAATGGGCTGGGTGTGAGGCTAGCAGCAAAACCAGAATTACCGACACCGTTCGAACGCTTCCTCGAACGCGACACGAACACCCGCAATTTGTTTTCCGTTCGAACGAAGTAGCGAACGCAGCACTAACGAAGACAGTGAGCTTGTTTATTCTGAATTTCCCCTTCCGATATCCGTTTCCCGCGGCTTTCGTGACTCAAAAGGTAGTGCCTCCAAATGAGGCTCATCGTCGGGTTTCACATGCGAAAATGCAATGCCTACAATTGGATATATGTTTCGGACTTGGAGGTCCACCTACTGGATCTAGGAATTGGATGAGATCCAATTGATCTTAGAGATCTACCTAGTTAAGTTTCATACAACTTGTTGGCCAAAGTCAAGGTTATGTGTTATTTAACGAGATCATAGCCCACTAGGAAACTAAGTTTCCCGAGTACTCCACAGAGGGTTAGAGGCTCGCCGGAAAATAGTAGGAGGCAAGTATTAAATTTGTAGTTTCGTTTATATACTTGCCAATACGCGCTCATTTCATTTTTCGTCATTAATAATTTATATATATATTAGTTGGACTAATATTCAATTGTTGTTTTAATTGAACAGTTGGACTGTATTCAAACTACTTCATTTATAGTTGATTATATAATTGGATTATAGTAATCAATACATTTGAATGTAACCAATCAAATTGTAGTTAATTATATAGTTAGACTATAGTAATCATTACATTAGATTGTACCCGAAATCGTTGATTGGATAGTTGGACTATAGCAATCAAGATGACTCGAAAGATTAGCGTCAAATGACATATCCTAGATGAAAAATATCTTTTACGACTTTAATTTTCATATTGGGAAATAAATCTCAGGATAGTCCTGGAAGTTGAGAAGTTACTCTATTTGATAGAGCGACCTCTCGGGCCTAAGCCCGGAGTTGAGCAAATAGTAAAGCATGAGCTTTGGAAGCCTCATTGTGATGATAACTTTAGTGCTCAATCTGTTATGCTTGCCGCAAATACTCCTAAATTTCTTCGTCAGAACTAAGGATTAGATTTTTATACAATGATGATGAAATTAAAGGATCTTTATAGATCTAACCTTAGATCTTAAAAGTACAAAAGAAGCTCTTACGCTCGTGTATGTCAGAGGGTACATCTGTCGAGCACTAGGTGTCACAGATGATTGCTGACATCGAACAGCTAGGTTAACTGGGCATTACCTACGAGGCATAGACTTCCATAGATTTGATCTTATAGTCTCTGCCCGAAAGCTGGGGCGGGTTCATCTTGAACCAAGAGAAAACTCTTGGAAAGTTAATGGCTATGCTCAAGGAAGCACAGCCAGAGCTTCTAAAAGGGCAAAAAGCGCAAGACGCATCTTACTTCGACATCTCAGAAGGCCTAGGCTTGGCCGAAGGCTTCTGGGGGTGTGAAAAAGGGCAAAGGCAAAATCGTCACAGTCTTCTAGGAAGACAAATGACATATCCCAACATATCTGCCTAAACTGTGGCAAACGGGGTCACTGGAAGTGTGACTGCCATATGGACAAGGCAGACATGAAGGAAGTGAAGACGGGCAAGGCTCCGACTTCAGATATGTTTGTTATAAACATGTCCACTACTAGATTTAAAATTGGATTTTGATACTGGATGTGGAAAATACATAAATATGTACTGATTTGCGGAATATGCTGATTAGCAGGAGACTGGCTTCAGATGAGATCGACCTGCGAGTCGGAAATGGGACAAGAGTCGCTGTTTTGACAGTAGAAACCTAAGTTTTGGAACGGCCCTTTGGGCATGTACTTAAATTAGGAAACTGTTATAATGTACCTAGTTTGACTAGAAACATTATGTCTATATCTAGTTTAACCCGTTGCGGGTATACCTTTATGTTCCAGAAAACTAGGTGTTTTGTTTATAAAGATGATATTGAGATATACACATTAGATGTGAATAACAGTACTTATATTTTGAATGTAAATAAATCTCAAACATATAACATGACAAACAAATGGCTCAAACTGAATTAATCAGATGAGACTTATTTGTGGCATTGTTGTCTGTGACACATTAAACAAGACTCATATATCCATACTTTCGAAGAATGGATACTAGGACAGATTTGATTCTAATTCAAATGATGTCTACGAATCTAGTATATTAGGCAAAGTGCCTAAAACACCTTTTACTTGGTAAAAGTGTAAGTGCCACCGATCTGTTAGCTCTCGTTCATAGTGACGTAAGTGGGCCCATATCTAGCTAGACTAGAGGTGGATATAAATACTTCGTAACCTTTATGGATGTGGCATCGCGTTACGGTTATGTGTATCTTATGAAACATAAGTCAGGAACTTTAGAGTAATTCAAAGAGTTTCGACACGAAGTAGAAAAATAGACTAGTAAAAGTATTAAAACATTACGGTTGGACCGTAGTGGAATATACTTAAACATATTAGTTTCAAGATTACTTGAAAGAGTATGGTATTCTTTCACAATGGACTCATCCCGGGACACCTCAATTTGACGGTGTGTCCAAACAGAGAAACCAAACTTTGTTGGACATGGTAAGGTTAATGATGAGTCGCTCTGAGCTACCAATTTCCTTCTGAGGATACACGGAACAGTGCAATACTTATTTTGAATAAGGTTCCATGAAAATCTGTTAGACAGACTTCATATTAGATATGAACAGGAAAGAAACCGGGTTTCTCATTCCTGAAGATTTGGGAATGCTGGGCATACACGAAATGTTTGGATGGTACCAAACTAGAACCCAAATCGGATAAGTGCCTAATTGTAGGTTGTCCTAAGGAAACCAAAGTATAGTACTTATACAACTCACAAAAGAACAATGTAATTGTTGCCCGTCATGTGGTTTTCCTAAGAGGAATTCCTATATGCAGTCATAAGTGGGAGGAAAGTAAAACTCGATGAAAATCGGAGTAATACTGTTCCAGGCACTGAGTCCTCACGGAACACCAACAGTTCATCAGGGATGAAATTGTACCAATAATCTTCGAATACACAAGAACCGCGTAGATTAGAGAGAAACAGAAAACAACCTAAGAGGTATGGGTTTCTGATCTCACCTCATATAGACATTAGTCTTATTGAGGATACTGAACCGACTACATATGAGGAAGTGAAACGAGGTATCGACTCCGCTATATGGCAAAGTGCCATGAAGTCCGAAATTGATTCCATATAAACCAACCATGTTTGGACACTGGTTGACATACCAGAAGGCAATGTGCCTATTGGTAACAAATGAGTCTTCAAGGAAGACAAACATGGATGGCAACATACAAATGTAAATAGCTAGCCTTGTACAGAAAGGGTATAGTCAAAGACATAGTGTCGACTACGACGAAACTTTTTCACCTATTGCCATGATTAAATCCATTCGGATAATGCTTGCTATAACTGCATATTTCATTTATGAAATATGGCACCTGAACGTCAAAATAGATTTCCTTAACGGAAACCTTTTGGAGGATGTTTACAACATCTTAACGGTTTTGTCGTGCCGAAACATGCAAATAAGGTTTGCAAGTTAAATCGATCCATTTATGGATTGAAGCAAGCATTGTGTTCTTGGAACCAATGTTTTGATGAGATCATAATGGTATATGGTTTCATTCAAAACGAATATGATTCTTGTGTATATAAGAAGGTTAGTAGGAGCGCACTGATAATGAATGTCCTATAAGTTGATGATGTATTACTTCTTAGCAATAACATTCCCATAATATAATCGATGAAAGCTTGGCTTTCATTAAAATTCTCCATGGAATACTTGGGAGAGGCAACCTTTATTCTAGGAATAAAGATCTACTAGATAGATCTAAAAGTTGTTGGCACTCTCTGAGAACTCGTACATTGAAAGACATGTACGCGACCTGGTGTCTCATACGCTTTGAGCATTTGGAGTCACAATCAGGCAGATCCAGGTATGGTTACTGGATTGATGTTAAAAACATCCTTAAGTATCTTAGACGAACTCAAGATGCTTTCTTAAGCTATGGAGAATAAGAACTTGAGGTGACTAGGTTCACCGCTGCAAGTTTCCAAACCGACAAAGACGACTTTAAGTCGCAATAAGGGTACATATTTAGTTTGAATAACGGAACAGTGAGCTGGAAATCTTCCAAGCAAGATACTGTTTCCGAATAAATAACAAAAGCGGAACATTGCTGCAGTTGAGGCAGCAAAAGAAGCATTTTGGATCTATATAATCCTAATTGGATTAGGTGTAGTTCTGTTAGCAACTGAGCTGGGCTACATCACAGGCTAAGGAATCGCGGTCTCATCAACGATCCAAGTATATACTTCGACTATTTCATCATATTCGCCAGATTATACATCGATGCAATGTGATGATCGAATAAAACGCATCAGATGATAACATTGCAAATCCGCTGACGAAAGTTGTTTCTCAGCAGAAGTTTGAGCGACCCGTACATAGTTCAGGTGTATGACACTTGAGTGATTAGCTATAGGCCAAGTGGGCGATTATTGGACAATTATGACCCATAGCATCACTATTCATACAGAACTTCGTGTTGTTGTACAAATTAACTATGTGACAAAGGAAATTACTCTTTTATCATTTGTAATTGGATTACCCGAATTTATAAATGATAAAAGTCCATATGATTAGTACCGGATTAATAAGATATGAGACAATATTAATCAACGTAATTTTTAATCATTAAATATCCATAGTCGTAGTATTATCGAGACTAGACATCGATAATGCGGAATAGGCTAGTATTACAAATGTGCGTGTTATGGAAGCGTAACGACATAATTCTCATATATTTGGGTATTGGATACTCATGCAAGTGTAATAGGAGGTTCTGTTTACCGATGGTACAGAAACAGCTTCACTCTTGATAGACCCCTCGGAATCCCATTAATAGTATGACTATGTGTCTATGGGAATCCGAATCAGGGTAGGTGTATTTGGTCTTAACCTGAGACTTGCATCGCTAATACTTGCGACAATCGAGACTAGACATCGTAGTGTATTGGGTGTGATGTCAAGATGGAAGTATCACTTCAGTCATATGGAGATGATGATCATGTAGGATACGGAACTAGTACTCTTAAGTAATACAGTCATCGGGATAATATGACTAGGTCATGATTATCCGATTATAGAGACTAGTTACCAGAGATCCGATATATGCTTCGTACGGGGCAGATACAATTCCAGCCCTAGGCCTAGCATGTGACATCGATACTGGATCGTAATACGCAATACTACGTATACTACGCCTGACAAAGATTATGTATATTCCATGTTGAATATATTTCTGGAGTATTGGGTAGGCACAGTGCTTTGCTAGAAGCCAACCATGTCTTGTAAATCGGTAGGAACGTGGTACCGGGTACCCACGTATTCGATAGTCTGATGATTGTATTTACTGCCAACATATCCAGGGATCTCTTGGGTCGCTTCCCAAAGATTCACCGATGAGATTTGACTCGAACAGAATTAATCTGGGATTAATTATGAGAGAGAAAAAATTAATTTGGGATTAATTACGGCAAGAATTAATCTGAGATTAATTATCAGAGAAAGAATTAATTTGGGATTAATTACGTCGAGAATTTATCTGGGATTAGATTCGTCGAGAAGAGAGAACGCGATTAATTTGGAATTAATCGGCAAAATGAATTTAATAGTTAAATTATATTTTATTATTTAATTTATTTAAATGGACTAAAATAATATATTAGATATATTAATTGAAATTATATTTCAATGCGGAATTAAGATTAGATTTTAATTCGTGCGAACGAATTAATTTAGAATTAATTCGTAAGCGACTTACGTAATAATATTGCGAGGCATTATTATTTAATTAAATTGGATTTAATTAAGTCGCAATGGCAAATTCGTTTAATTCGGAATTAAACGAACCCGGGCCAGAGCGAAGTTGCGTGTTGGATTGTCCGACTTAAATTTGGAATTTAAGTGGGGCCCATTTTACTTACATCATTAGTCACCTTTGGTGATAGATTTGGTTGATGGGTTTTGTTGGAAACTTATCCAACACACTTTGTATTTTGTTTTTTTGAAAAAGGCATTTTACCAACTTTGAAGTCAACTTTTGTATATGATTTTGGAAATCAAAATGCATTACTCCTATTCCTCTCTCATTAGGGCCGAAACTTCAAGCTTTCTCCCATGGAATTTTGTTGCAAAATTCCACAAAGCTAGCACTTTAAAGAGACAAATGAGGTGATAGGGAAACCAATCCAAGAGTATGGAACACGACTTGAAGGCTTGGATCTTCCATTACATCCAACAAAATAGGAATTATTGAAATCATAAATCCATGTAAGATGAGTTTTTCCGTAACTCTCTTTAATTTTCACACACGAATCACTCTTAGATGATCTTGGCATGCTCTAGGAACACTTACAGCCCGACCCCTGATTCGTAGCTCGGTTCACCGGGACGTCTGGATTGTAAGATTCAGAATTGTTATTTTGGGCAACTTGGGGTAAGACGTTACTTCTGTTACTATTGACTCGGGGTCAGGCACGTCCTACGAAGGCTTTGGTGTGTTGTTGGCTTGAGGTTGGAATTTCTCCCACATGGCCTTATTTGAATGGCAAAGTAGTGATAGTTCCCTTGTGGCCAAGTTTACTATCGACTTAAGGTCGGACACGTCCCACCAAGGCCTTGGTGTGTGGTTAGCTTGGGGTCAGAGTTTCTCCCTCATGGTCTTATTTGAATGGTATAATGAGGGATAGTTCCACTGTGGCCAGTTTTACTATCGGCTCGGGGTCAGGTACGTCCCACCGAGTCCTTGGTGTGTTGTTGGCTTTGGGTTGAAGTTTCTCTCTCATGGCCTTATTTGAATGGCAAAAGGAAGGATAGTTTCTTTGTGGCCAGATTTACTATAGGCTCGGGGTCGAATATGTCCCACTAAGACCCTATTATGTCACTATGAAATCGGGACATCCTCATGCCCCTACTACAGCAAATGTTGATGGTGGTTTTTCACCCTGAGGAAGCTCAAATACCGAGAAATGGTGGAATGAGTTTTTTACTTGGCCTGAAGAGGATGGAGAATGACCGAAGGCCTAGGGAGACTGAAGATAGATAGAGAGGCCCGAGCCATCTGAACGTAAGATTTCTCTCAAAGGAAGAACCGGCTGATGGGGCAAAGTTGGGATGCCGGCCCGAGGAGCTCGGCTGGAATTTGACAGCATTTGAGCAATTTTGGAAACCGACCCGTGGTGATTAGTGGTACCGACCCGACTAAGTTAAGGAAGCCTGAGGAAGTCCAGTCAAGTATCATTCACCTCGGTATGCCAACCCGAGGAGCTTGGCTAGAATCACAAATTAGTCTCTGTTCGAGAATGTGTGATGTATGCCCTAATAGACATAATGAGTTTCTAAAAGATTTGTGATGATTATTAGAAAAACAACGGTTCTCATTGGAAGTAGCCTTTACCAGCCTCCATAGGGCTGTGCAGTGGCAGAGGAGCGCCTTCAGAGGCCACCATAGGCCAGTGTGATAGTGAAAAAAGTATTCTGATTGGCCGAAATTGTGGGTAGTTGAGGAGAGTTGTTACTACAATGATGGCAGTGGCATGAGCTGACATCATGGGCGGTGTAATAGTGAATTTAGAAGCCTATATAAAGGGATTGAAGCTACGAATTCAAAGGATATCAATTTTCGTATCTCACGACTTGTAGAAAGGCACGTGCTTACAAACTAGTGATAGAGAGAGATAAAAAGCTTGTCGGAACCCGATCATTTGAGATATTTGTAACGGGCTTGTGTAAGATCCGAGGAGTTGTAACCTCCTTGTAAGCTCACCACACCACTTGTAGCTTGGGTCCTTTTTGACCCCGAGCAGTAATTTGATTCCATTTTTTTCACGTGGATATAGGGTTGGAGCCACTCTCCGCCGAATCACCTAAATCCTTGTTTTTGTGGTTATATGTCTGCTTACTAAGTTTGATTTGGTTCCCTACTAACCAAACAAATTCAATGCTGATGGAAGTTTGTTCGAGGGGCTGTTTTCTCAAATTATCCTTGAAACGAAACAACCATCAACAATATCAAAATTATTTGACTAGTGTTTTAATTATCAAAATATAAAATTATTAGATGATGCATGTGGAAATCTTGGTAGGCTTTATGTTAAAGGTGGCCCTTAGGCAATTGCCTCATTTGCCCAGCCCTAGATTCAGCACTGTCTATCAATTATAGACGATGACATAATGAGATAAATTGAATGATATAATTGTTCATTCTACTTGAAGACAAACAGTACAGGCACCACCGTTGGTAGATCGGTCTCTGAGGAAGTGAGAGGTGATGGCGGTAAATCTTAACCGCAACTATTTGATGGTAGTCCTGGCGGTTGAAACTTCAATTATAATTTACATTGAATAGATTTTCAATTATGGTGGTATTTGTATGGTTGCGTAGATGTATTGATATTAATTGTAACAATCTCAAGTTTAAGGTCAACGCCAATCATCAGAAAATTTAAATCTCACACCATTTGTTAAAGATTAGTTTGGGAGGTTTACAATCTTTGGTTTCTTATAATTAAGTAGACCTATTTTGGGTGAACGATCCTTGCGTGAAGTCTGATAAATTTTATAATTTTTAATTGTCAATGATATTTATATAGTTAGGTAGATCTATAAACAATAATTGTAACACTATCAAGTTTAAGGTCAATGCCAATCATCATAAAATTCACATTTCACATTTTTACTTTCTTATAATTAAGTACACGTAACGATACTTACGCTTGCGTGAAGTCTAAAAATAAAATCCTCTTGTATCCATTTGGTTTCTAGGCTTCTCTTCCCTGTTGTAATCTTAATAAAATAATGGGCTTGCTGTGCTTTATGCTTCTAAACCTAAATTGATTTTTGGTGATGTTAGTGTAGGCACAATATTTGATGGTCCCTTTTGTCATTACAGGCTTTGCTTGATAGAGTTTTTGTTAGAACAATAAGCACAAATTAGAATAATATTATCGTTCACCAAGGACGCAAAAAGTGTAATTGAGTTGAGTCGCGGATTAGGTCGCTCTCTTTAAGACGTTTCGCGGCTCTGCCCAGATATTTGTGCTAGTAGTAATCGGCCCCGCCGTCTCCAGGATAAAACAAGCCCAGATAAACACTGTCTCAATCGATTTTGCACAAAACCGATTGGTATACTCACACCCAATAATTATTTGCTCGGGAACATCAAAAACAAAATTGGGGGATTTTCTGAACTATATCGTTTTAGTGATTTTTCACGGAGTTTTCAAAAAAAGAAAAACTGACCCATTTAACATTCCCAAAATGTAAGACCCTGCACCTAACAGCACCCCATTTCCAATTTAGTAGAATCCAGGAGAAGCAAACTGGAATCTCATATTGAAAGTACAAGCAAAATAATTCCATTTAAGGCCATCCCAAAAAAAAAAAGGATTCTGCCATCAACGACACCATATAAGGACCACGGCCAAGAGGGTCAAAAGCCAGGCTCTCAGGGCCTTGAATTTGGTTCATGAATTTGATTTCCGAATTCTGAAACAAGTTCTTATCATCTTTCTCCTTAGGAATCAGAGACCGTGGCGGCATGTCAACTGCCAGTGCAGGTGGAAGTCCTCCGAGGACATCACCAAGGCCACAAAAGTTTGGAAAAAAGTTTCAGCATTGCCATATTCAAATGCAGGAGCTATGAAGAGAGCAAGAGAATGGAAGAAAGAACAAATTTGTATGAATGGCAGAGGAGAATATGAGAGGAGAGATCAGAGATTAATTCCTTAATCCTTTTTGGCAACCGTACATGTAATGGTTAGTATATGCTCTTCCAAGTTGCAACGTTAAAGATTGAACATTTTTTGTTTCTATTATTATTTTTTGAGTCAAATTAAAACTCATTAAAAAAAAAAAATTATAACAACTTTAATATATTAACACCAATATTAAAAGTAGAATTTTGTAACTTAACCAAACTTAATAATAATTAGTGTGCAAAATAAATAATAGTTATTAGGCAAATTTAAATAATTTCAGTTACTGAAATTATTATAATAATTTTTTTAAACTTCTCCGACATTAATTTCTTGTAACTCTTTAAAAATATTAAAACCAATTTTTTATAAAAATTCATATTTACTACAATTCTTTTAGAGTGCAACACGAGAACTTCTTAAGAGGTCACTCATCTTATATTTTATTATCATGTATATACAAATATGGAAGAAATGGTAGTTGCACTTTTGAGTACTCACTCGGTGTCTTATCCAATAATTTTAGAATTTCAAAACTTAATTTTTAAATTTGTTATTTTAGGGTTAAAAAAAAAAAAGGCAAATTCAGTACTAAAAGAGTATTCGGAAAAGAGAATTAGCATTTAAGATTGGCAGGAAATTCTGCAGCTCAATCAAGATTTTGTCAATGTATTGTTTGATATGAGATTCATGATGAAAATTATTTCGAATAAAAATTTCAGTTGAGATTCAGATTATTTTTTGTCTCGAATAAAAAATCGGGATAAATTTTTTTTCCGAATTCTGAATTTTAACCTTAAAAGTCCAGAATCTCGAATCATTCCGTTCGAAATTCGAGACGATTTTTTATCCTCATTCAAAAAACGATTGAGATTCGAGCTAGGGTATAGAACCCTAAGCACTGTGGGGGTGTGACAAGGACCCCGTTCTGCAAAACGAACAAAGGAAGAAAAGAAAAATAAAAAGTTGACTGAGTCTTCTGTTCATTAATAGTAGGGACGTTCTTCCCTAACTCTATATTCAATTTAATCAATCATGCAATTCTTTCCGAAATCTGCGGAACTAACCACTCTATTCTTGTGACTCGGAATGAACCTCTCTTGGTGGAGAAATGGAATAGCAATGTGTTACGAAACATAATCTCTAATATATTTACATGTTTGTCCTCTTAGGATCTAACCATACATGTATTATTAGTCCTAGATTTATTTACATGCTAATTGAAATAAATCTATACTAACCACAACACAATTGCATACCTTTTATGATTGTAGAGACTTCTTAATCAAACTTAATTGATTGCTTAACTCAATAAGCAAATGGTCTTATTTATAGGAGGGAAATCAAGTCACTATGTAATCACATGCATTGATTACTATTAATCACATTATTAGGATGCATAATGACCTTTTCTAACCCTTCCAAAAATGTTACCATCATGGGTGTACCATATGTTCCCCATTTAACATTTTACTAATTGTTGTCACTTAACAACTCTTGTTGTTACTTAATTATTTGATTATCAATTCTTGTTGTTTACTTAGTAATGAAATCATTACTAATTGTTGTTATTTAACAACACCACATAATTAACTTAATAATTTCCAACATGAAATTATTATTAATTGTTGTTATTTAACAACACCAAATAATTAACTTAATAATTTCCAAATGAAATTATTACTAATTGTTGTTATTTAACAACACCAAATAATTAACAACAATTAATTTCCAACATCTCCCACTCACACATGATGGGATCAACAATTTTTATTATCTCTACAAGAATAATTCATACTTTGCAATTGTGTCGTGCGGCCAGCATACTTCGAGACCTCACTTGCTATACATCTGTTAGGAATATATAGCCGCTCGAAAAATGGATAGACCATAGTGGATTATGTATGCAGTATCCTCGATCATTTATCACATTAAATCTCTCTCGATCTCTTTTCGAATGTAATATTTATTTTGTATTCACAATCATGTTTGATCACATAGAATAACATAATTGGTCGACCAGTGAATACAAGCTAATGTGATATTACTCATATAATGATCTTTCTCCTTTCTCGAATCTCTCAACTTTGATTCAATTCGCTTTTCCAGAGATGTTCTTTCAGATCGAATCTCTCATGATCTTTCAGCAACACTCCAAGATAGCGATCATCAAATCTAAGTTTTAAGAAGCAGACAAGAGTCTAAAGGGTACAATGTGAGATTGAAATAATCTCAAGGGTCTCACACAATATCAAGACTGAGATCTTTACTTGTATTACCCTCAATAGTCACAAATGTACACATGGTATGAAAACATGTGCTACGGTATTCTCTCCTTTCCCATGGAGCGCATGTCTCATAAAATACCGTTCAGATTATAGTTCAGACAAACACAATGTCTAACTCATAACTGACATTAAGACAAGTAAGGTGAAACGAACTTATTCACCTTATGTCATATCACAGAGAAAATGACCTCATAACGACATTACTTAATTTTCAAGCTTGAGCTCTCTAAATTATCACTAAGATAATTAGCTTAAAAATTTGTCTCATCTCCCATTAACACAAAGTAATGGAGGCGATTGCCCGTGTGAGAGGGCCAATCATTCACTTGTCTGACATACTTCTCATACTAACTAATAGTATATTTGTTTAAACATGTATCAACATAATAACATGTAAGCATTGAACATAAATATCAATGAGTATTAACATTTAGCAAACATTATTTGGGAAAAATTACATATCATAATATGTAAGCACATTAACGTCTACGCAATCCCTGAGATTTTACATGTCTAACAAAGACATCTCTAGGAACAGGCTTGGTCAATGGATCTACTACCATTTCTTGCGTAGAAATGTACTTCATGTTTACCTCTTCTCGTGCAACTATGTCTTTAACAAAGTTATATTTGGTATCTATATGTTTCGTTTTAGAATGGAATTTTGGGTCTTTTGTGTAGGCTATCGCTGCTTCACTATTAAAGTTAACTAATACTGGACCAGAAGCTTCATTTGACATACCCAAATGATCCAAGAACCTTTTCAACTACACAGCCTCTTGTACTGATGATGAAAATGCCACAAATTCAGCCTCCATTGTGGATAAGGCTATACAAGATTGTATCTTACTGCTCCATGAAATGGCACCATTGTTTAGCAAGAAAACAAAACCGGAGGTGGATTTTCTTTCATCTAAATCTCCTCCCCAGTCAACATCAGTATAGCCTCTCAATTGCAGATCATTTCCTTGATAACACAATGAGTAATCAGCTGTCCCTCTCAGATACCTAAATATTCTTTTAACTGTTTTCCAATGTGCTAGCCCTGGATTAGATTGGTATTTACTTACCATTCCAACAGCGAAACAGATATCAGGTCTAGTACACAACATTGCGTACATTAAACTTCCAACTGCATTTGCATAAGAAACTTTCTTCATTTGTTCCTTTTCCTGTGGAGTTTCAGGGCACAATCTACGACTCAAAGCTTCAGTTTTCGTGATAGGAGTATCAATGGGTTTGCAAGCCTGCATTTGGAAGCGTTCAAGAATTTTCTTTATATATGACTCCTGTGAAAGAGATAATAAATTCTTTGAACGATTTCTTGAGATCTTAACCCCAAGAATATATGCAGCTTCACCCATATCTTTCATCTCGAAGTTAGATGATAACCATTCTTTAATGTGTTTTACAAACTCCTTATCATTTCCGGCTATAAGTATATCATCCACGTACAAAGATAAGATAATAAACTTATCTTTATCTCTCTTGGTGTACACACAATGATCCTCATCTATCATTATGAAATCATTCGAAATGATTGTATTGTGGAATCGTATATACCATTGTCTAGACGATTGCTTGAGACCATATATAGACTTTAAAAGTCTACATATTTTCTCCTTTTCATTTTCTTTTATGAAACCTACTGGTTGTTCCATGTAGATTTCTTCATCAAGTTCTCCATTGAGAAAAGCAGTCTTTACATCCAATTGATGTAATTCTAGATCCATACTTGCTACTATAGCCAGAATCAAGCGAATTGAGGTAAACCTTACAACAGGTGAAAAAGTCTCTTCGTAGTCAATTCCTTCATGTTGCGTATACCCTTTTGCCACAAGTCATGCTTTATATCTTTCGATATTGCCATCGGTATTACGCTTTATTTTAAGAACCCATTTGTTCTTAACAGCTTTGCGTTCTTTCGGTAGATCAACCAATTCCCAAAATTGGTTGGACCTCATTGACTCCATCTCTTCTTCCATTGCTTTCATCCATTTTTCCTTAGCAGGACACTGAAGAGCCTCTCTTATGTTTCTAGGTTCTTCATCATCTTGAGGTAGAATCATAAAGGTTTCTCCTTCGATATCGAAATGACGTCGAGGAATGCCTATACGATTACTACGTCGCAATTGGGATTCTAGTGGTGGAATTGATTCCTCACTTTCGATATTATTCCCATTTGGATCGTGCACATTGCTTCCACTTGGATTATGTACATCACTCCCACTCGGATCACGTAAATGAGACTCGTGTGAAACTAATTCACCATTTTGAGATTCATGTGAAACAGATTCATCATGTTTTCTCAAATTTCTCTCATCACTACCACTTGAATTAGGTAAACCCGAGTGTTCACCAATCATGTGATCCATGTGATTTTGAGCTTCATATAGAGATAAATCTTGACCTATCTCTCCCTGCTTAGGAAAATCATTTTCTAAAAATGTGATATCTCGAGATTCAAATTATGTCCCGCCTCCAATTTCATGTTCACCTATGCAAACATATCCTTTTGATTGTTCAGAATATCTAATGAAGATACTCTTTTTTCCTCTTGGGCCTAACTTTCCATGTTCGTGAGAACGCACATGAACATAAGCCGCAAAACCCCAAGGTTTTAGAAAGTGAATATCTGGTTTACGACCTGTCCATAACTCATATGGTGTGGTGGACACAGATTTATATGGCACTCGGTTAAGTACATATGTGGCAGTTAATAATGCATCACCCTAATAGGTTATAGGGAAATTTGCTTGTGCCATCATAGACCTAACCATATCAAGAAGAGTTCTATTTCTTCTTTCCGCAACACCATTTTGTTGAGGAGTAGCAGGAGTAGTCAACTGACGACTAATTCCTTTTTCATCACATAATTCTCTGAACTGATCAGATAAGTACTCACGACCACGGTCAGTGCGTAGTGCTTTAATTTTCTTGTCCAATTGATTTTCTGTCAAATTCATAAATTTCTTGAAACATTCTAATGCTTCAGATTTATGAGCAATCAAATAGACATAACCAAAGCGTGTAAAATCATCTATGAATGTGATGAAATAAGATGCTCCATGCCTTGCCTTGACATTCATTGGACCACAGATATCATAATGAATTAATTGTAATGGAAATTCTGCTCTAGTCAATTTTCCGAATGGTTTTCTCGCAGTTTTTCCAGCCAAGCAATATTCACAGGTTGACAATTCTACCTTCTCAATATTTCCCAGAAAGCCTTCTTTGGCTAATCTGTTCATTCTTTGCTGGCCAATGTGGCCAAGTCTAGCATGCCACACCATTACATCACCATCATTATTGACAGTTGAAGTAACAAACGAAAAACTGGAATTGTGATTGAAACACTCAACATTCAATACAATAAAGCCATCCAGAAAATAACCAGAACCATAATGTATTGTACCTAAGTACAAATCAACACCAAATTTATGGAAGTTCAAATTGAAACCTAAATTAACCAAAACCAACACAGAGACTAAATTTCGACGAATTTGTGGAGCAAAACAATACATCATGTAGTAGTAAAGTTTTTCCACCATGCATGACTAACTTGCATGTTCCTATGCCTTTGACTTCAACCCGTGAGTTGTTGCCAACATATATCCACTTCACCCCAGGTGAAATTCGCCGAAATTCCACGAAGGCATCTCTATCCTTCGCTACATGGTCTGTGGCTCCTGAGTCTTTTTAGGCTCAGTGCAGTCACGAGCCAAATGACCTTTCTTACCACAGTTAAAACATTTAACCTTTGCCATGTTTTTCTTTTTTTTTTGGTAGGACGTTTTCATTTCCCATGTTGATTGGTTTTCTGTTTCTTTTCTGGCTTGGAAGAATTTTGTTCTTTTCCGAACTGGAACCCACCACCATGAATTTTCTTTTCTTTTTGAAACCCCCAGGTTTGCTAGTTTCTGTCATATACACTTCAGCATTTGACTTAGCAGCCGCAAGGCGGTCGCTTTTAATTCAAGGTGACGTTTGGCATCATCAAAGGTTTTGATGCTCTCATTGTGGGTCAAATGCATTTTCATATGCTCCCAGCAATTGGAAGAGAACGAATGACCGCTTGGACTTTCTGTTCATCTGTAAGAACATGTCCAGCATCTGCCAGTTCAGTAATCATGTTTGACATTTGCCTCAAGTGTTTTGACATAGTGAACTCAGGACGTTTCTTGTATGTGTCAAACTTGATTGTCAGTACCTGAGTTTGGTTATTGAGGTACTACCAAACTTTTCAGCTAGTGTGGACCACATGTCCTTAGCCATGTCAAATTTCCTGAACTCTTTCATTAGGTCATTATCCATACTGCTCAGCAACGTAATGCGGGCAATGAAATCTTTTTCTTCCAGGCCTCATAAGCCTCTTGGTCTCGCCTGTGTTGGGCCGTAGTGCCCTGTTCAGGTTCATCCATGCTCATTTTCAAAGTTTCAAGAACCTCTTGTTCTTATAGCACATATTGGATTTTCATGCTCCAAATTTCATAATTATCGCCATTCAGTTCTCACCCTTGTTGAGTTCAGCAATAATGTTCTTTGTTGCAGAAGCCATTAAAAAACACAAAGTTTTACAGACATTCATGCACAAATGTTAATACTTTTAACTTATTTTATCATGAAATGAATTATGTTTAATAGATTTTTCAATGGGGTTAGAGTCAAAAGGCCACTATGTGTCCAATCATCATCCAATTACCCAATGTAAAAATATTATCAACATAGTCAATCATGTAAAATCAATTTTCTAAAAATTACATAAATTCTTAGAACATCTTAATCATGCGACTATTGTACATGACAATCATTGATTTAATTACATAAATTAAATTCAACATTAAACATTCATACATATAAATACAATATTTACATGCCGTGAAGTAACAAACAATTACACACATAAACATTAACATAGTTTTATCATAGAAAAACTAATATCTAACACTTAAAACTTTTCCGGTTCTAGTGTTCCAACGAATAAAAGTCTTTGGATAAGAATCCTCAAATTCTTTCGGTAACTGGTAATTGATCTTGGACAACCATGGAAAACCTATTGCAAATTTCGGATCCTTGCAACGTTTCCGAGACATCAAAGGAAAAATGGTATTATTTGCCTTAGATTGAAGATACTCAATCGCTAACCTCTTAATGGCTATGTTGTATTGAACACGTAGTTCTTCTGTATGAGTTACTAATTTCCAAATATCAGTAAGCCCTTTTAGCCATATTTCCGGGAGAGTATTTCGTAGCAATCTAAGTCTGTTCGGTTGTCCTATCCAATTACCCTCCCAAATAGATTCTTGTAACATGTTATTAAAGGTGATTATATGCGAAATCATATCATCATCTTCTTTCATCCGATATTTATCCAAATCCAGCAACATGTCTTTCAATCTTTCACTGTGGGCGGATGTCATAACTCTTTTTGCAGTTCTTTGTCTGATCGACATGATTTTTCTGCAACAAATACAAAGAAAAATCAATATAATGAAACACGAAGTTACATTAACTAAAATAAACATCACAAAGACATTCATTTACACAAACACAAAGTTTATATGATAAAACAATTTATCATGGCCGATTAATACAATATGCAAAAGGAATAGACATTTAATCATGACGGATCGAAATTACCAAAGCAAACCGATACAGACATGACCAACACGTGCCAACACGGATGTCCACGCGCCACTCACGCGCCTCCACTCGCTGCCACGCGCCGGTCACGCGCTCCCACTCGCCCTCACGTGCCATCACGCGCCGGCCAGCCTCGGGTAACTTTCACGCGCGGACGACATGTCATCCGCGAGATCTGTGTAAGTATGACATGTCGGTTCTATGTTAAAGACGCAGACGACTTGTCGTCTATCTTTTATCCGGATGACATGTCGGTTGAGCCCATTATTCACGTACGACTTGTCGTCCGTTTTTCTAAAGACCGGATGACATGTAGTACGGCTATTCTGGGAGTGTTTTTCTGGGTAAAAACAGATTCATCTAGCCAACTTCTAGGGTCCATATCTTTCTCAATTTTAATCCAAATTAAGCAAATGATATACCAAATTGAAGATCTCATGACCTAGTTTTCAAAACATATTTGAACATGCGATTATCAATTTTCTACAGAGAGGTATTACGACCCAAAGTTGGAAGAAAATCATTTTTTAAAAACAAAAACTAGAAGCATTTTCAACATTTTTCATGCTTGTTCATGCAATTTTTGTGTAATCCAACTAGAATACATGCATTTAAGCTCTGATACCAATGTTAGGAAACATAATCCCTAATATATTTACATGTTTGTCCTCTTAGGATCTAACCATACATGTATTACTAGTCCTAGATTTATTTACATGCTAATTGAAATAAATCTATACTAACCACAACACAATTGCATACCTTTTATGCTTGTAGAGACCTCTTAATCAAACTTAATTGATTGCTTAACTCAATAAGCAAATGGTCTTATTTATAGGGGGAAATCAAGTCACTATGTAATCACATGCATTGATTACTATTAATCACATTATTAGGATGCATAATGACCTTTTCTAACCCTTCCAAAAATGTTACCATCATGGGTGTACCATATGTTCCCCATTTAACATTTTACTAATTGTTGTTACTTAACAACTCTTGTTGTTACTTAATTATTTGATTAACAATTCTTGTTGTTTACTTAGTAATGAAATCATTACTAATTATTGTTATTTAACAACACCACATAATTAACTTAATAATTTCCAACATGAAATTATTACTAATTGTTGTTATTTAACAACACCAAATAATTAACTTAATAATTTCCAAATGAAATTATTACTAATTGTTGTTATTTAACAACACCAAATAATTAACAACAATTAATTTCCAACACAATGGATTCCTATGGAGTATCCAGGAGCAAGAAAATTCAATTGTACAACGAATTCCTACGTGGTCCAAAGAGCTCAAAGGTCAAAGGAATCTTCATTAACTGATATTAGGAACCAATTCGGAGAAAGAAGAAGCATGACATGAGATAGGTAGCGAAAACATTACTGATAGCACGAAATCAATGTTGAGTCAACAATAATCGGGAGGGGAACCACCAAGCGAGATTGAGACTAATATCTTCCCGAGAAAGGACAAAAACGAGACCTGATCGGGATGAAATTTTTCGATTGCCATCCCTAATAGTATTGTTGGTAAATATTTTAATTACTGTGTGATATGATTACTAAATCCTATAATATTTTGCATGGAGCGTAATCAACTTCACCAATCATTCTCATTGATTAAAGGACCCTCAAAGGAGAACAACATGAGGCAAATTGTAAAGAGACATAGTTAGAATTAGGGGTGGCAATTTGGGTCAGGATTCGTTTATTCGTTCGATTCGATTTGCTTTAAAGCGAATGCGGGTTTGGAAAATTGGATTCGTTTAATAAATGGGTCAATTCGATTCGATTCGTTTATTAAACGAATCGAATCCGAATTTGAGCTTGTCAATTCGTTTATTCGTTTAGAATTCGTTTATTAAACGAATTATAAACGAATCGAATCTGAATCGAATTCTTTTAATATCCGTTTAATTAAATTATAAATTTATCCTTCATTTTTTGAATATAAGTGTTTAACACTAAGGTTATTTTAGTAATTACCCATTTAACCTAAAATATTAGTATATAATAAAAACTAAACCTAAAACTAATTCTTTTCATCAAACTTAAAACAAATGCCGCCGCCGACCTCCTCTCCTTCTTCAGTTCTTCTCGTTTAGAAGTTGTGTGTCAAGGTCCGTTTTATAATTCATTTGTTGCAATTACTTCAATTCTGTTAATGGAATCGTGTGAATGTTTTCACTATTTTTGTAAGTACTGGGATTATGTTCTTTGTCTATGTTTGCGTAAACTGGCTGTAATGACAGAGTTACAACTTGATGCCTTGTCTTTGCATTCAGGAATGGGTTTTGTTTTAAAATTCAAGTAGTCTCCTTACTCCCTTGCGTCTTGCCTGTCTAACTTCTTTTATTCTGTTGATGGAATGGGTTATATATGATGCTCTTATAGATACTTAAAAGACAAAGAGGGTCTTTCTCTAGAGGTCTAGTATTTTCAAAGTGAACAATTGTAGAATAATAATCATTATCTTGTTATAAATGGTAAGAATCTAGGTGGCTGCTATCTTAAATATTTACAATTGAAAACCTCTTGAAGAGCATGGTGTCTACGAAGGTGTTATTGGAGTGATATTAGTGACTTATCTGGTTGAGAACATCGATAGTTCATAGTTGGCATATTGATCATAATAACTGCCCAAACTTGATTAAATTAGGCTGGTTAATCATAATTAGATTTTCATCAAACTAATTTTTAATATAGATTCATATTAAATAATTGGATGTTCGGAGAGATTGGTAAGTGATAATTTCTAAATTTTTCTTTATTTCTAAATGTTATGTTACTGAGATTTTAGTGTTGTTGATATTGCTTTGGATTTGCGTTTATGATCTTTCAAAATTATTTTTCTGGGTCATTTGGATTTTGGAGCCAATTAGCAAATATCATCATGTTAATAGCTGTAAATATTGTCGGGGGAGTCTTGGGGGGTAATTTAAAAGTAAGGCTATATTGTTTATAAAAGTTCCTTAACTTAATATATTGTTTAATATATTGTTTATACTTATTTACAGAAAATCGTGCATTCACCATAGACCAACTTATTGAAAATATTATGGAAATGAGCATTAACAATATTCCATCAGCAGAGAGCGGCAATAATCCTAGTGATTATGTGGAAGTTTGATGGTAAAATTTATTATTTGAACTCTAAAATTTTCAAAAAAGTTTTTTAAAATAAATTAACTCAATAATATAATTTATTTTATTTGCAGGATCTTTTATCCTAATCACAATGATAAAGATGTTTTCCGTCAACTCGTGTTCGAGAATTCTTCGGTCAAAATATGTTTTGAAGATTTTAATTATTATTATTATGTAATTGATGTAATTTGAAATTCAGACCTAAATTTAAGGATTTTTATTCTATCATAATGAATTTGCTAATATTTTGTATTTAATTTTATGTAAACGAATCGAATTCAGTATTCGTTTATTAAACGAATATTGAATTCGATTTGATTCGTTTAAATTTATGTAAACGAATCTAATACGAATATTCGATTATTAAACGAATCGAATTCGAATCCTAATATCAGGATTCGTTTAATAAACGAATCGAATTCGAATTTAGTATATTATGATTCGATTCGTTTAGTTTTCGACACGAATTCGATTCGTTTATTCGTTTTGACACCCCTAGTTAGAATTAAGGGTGTTCATAGGGTCGGGTCGACCCGCGATCCGACCCGACCCGCGCCGACCCGATCCGATTGAGTTTATAATTTGAAATTTCAATTTCGAGTCTGACCTGACCCGACTGGGTTTTGGGCAGCAAACTCGGGTCCGACCCAACCCGACCAGATGTAAATTATTTTATAATTATAATATATATTTTTAATGGTTTAATTTTGATGAGAAAGAGTTGTGGCTGGAATGGCAAAGTTTTTCATTGGTCTTGAAGTAGTGCCAAGTGCGAATTCCACCACTCACAACTCTTATTTTTATTTTTTCCTTCTTTTCAAAAAAAAAATGTTGTTGCTTCTGGTGGGTTTCGAACCTATGATTAAATACAAATTAATTTCAGATTTTGCCATTTCAACTACACATATAAATTGTAAATTTTGTATCAATAAAATATATATATTATGTTTACTGCAGATTATGCGACCCGACCCGACCCGACCCGCGCGGGTCAACTCCTTAAATTTCGGGTTTCGGGTCAAAAGAGCCTAATAACCCGACCCGATCGGATAAAAAAAATTGAAAAACCCAACCTCACCCGACCCGACCCGACCCGTGAACACCCCTATTAGAATTAGAATGCAAGCCATAAAACCAACAAAAAAAAAAAAAAAAGATAAAGCAATTCTTATCACAATCAATCAATTACTTGTACGAATAAATTGTGGGCGAGTGGACAAAATCCGACCACATCACCAATCCATATCAATTCTTATGATTAGTGTTTTTGAACAGGTTTCTAGCAATTATAAATGATAATTGCACAAGATCTTGCCAAGTTGAATAATTGTACACTAATTTTTTAGGGTAAATTCTTCATTCAAGTCCTTAAAATTATACCTCAAATCTCAATTAGATTTTTTTTTTCAAATTTTTTAAAAAAGACACGAAATCTAGTTCGGCTCTTATTAAATTACAAGTCTTTGTATCTAATTACACGCGCTTTAAGGCGCAAAAAAATAAAAGGAAAATGATCTATAGATCCTTAATTTTTTCATAATTACTCATTAATTTCTTATTATTTTATAATTACCTATCAGGTCCCTATTATTTTAACAGTAAAGGATCGTTGTTACATTATATACTATTATTGTTAGAATAGTATCAAGGATACAATCGGAATATCCCGTCTAGTCTTAATCTTGTCTCGGTTATGAGTCTGAACCACAAAATTATCTCGAATCCTGATCAATTTTTTGAATTAAAATAAAAAATCATCTAAAATTATGGCAAAATTTTTTATTCGGGTCGATTATTTATTTTGAAACTTGTACTGTTCGGCACGAGCTCTTGAATCCTGATCGATTTTTGAGATTTTTTATCAAGCCAAAACAATAAGGACCTAATAGGTAATTTAAATAAGTAGAGAGATAGAGGACATTCACCCAAAAACAAAACTATTAGGTAACCTACTTAATCCTTGATCCTATTAAAACAACCAGAGATATATCTATAGACAATAAGCAGTGTATGATTTTATATGTATACGTGTATTGTGTCTTATTTGTTGATAAAGCTATTAATATTTCATTTGGTGTAGAGTTTGATGAATTTATAAGTTAATTTGTATAATATTTATATGTTAGTTGACATTCTCAATCAATACTCTCTACCAAACGTTACCTAAAGATACTGATGTCTAATCTTGGGAAATCAATTTCAAGCAAAGAAAAAAAAAAGAGAAATAAAATTATGATAGCATCTGAATTTGGTGTATTTGATGATGGGGAACTTGCAGTGGGAAATCTAGTTTTTGAGTCGTGTAGGACATTTTCTTAGAGCAACAATTGCCCCTACTATTGTTGTAATGGTTTCAAGATAAATACACTCTATGATACAATAAAAATTTAGAGATACAACACAACACTTGTTGGATCTCTACTTGAGAACTCTTTATGTGAAAAATATTATATATAATCAACCATTTTCATACTCTATTTATAGAAAACAAAGATTAGCCGCCAAAAAACATACTTTTTAGTCATGCTTTTCTGAGCCAACGTTCCATTGTTGAGCCAATGACAAGCCATTGTTGGGACAATATGTAGTAGGGGTTTTTTAGGGGGTATTACCGGGTAAAGCAGCGGAATGCGAAAAATTAAATTTTTCTGATTTCAATAATTTTTCTTGGGTAATTAAAATAAACTAATTTATTCTAATTACTCAATACTCAAAAATTCAGTCTTTTACCCAAAATCCATAATTTTCCCTTAATTGTCGTGAGACCCCCAAAAGTTTATATTTTGATCATTTTAGTCCTAATTTGTCAAATATAAATTTAAGTGATTTCAAAGCACTACCAAAATGATTTATATATCATACACATCAAAATACAACTCACAAAAAAAATCCCCAAAATCCTCCAAATTGCCGAATGTACCCAAGACTTATAATTTTGTGTATTTTGCTCCAGATTTGTTAAAAACAAGTTTAGATGATTTACAATCAACACCAAATGATTTGTATATCTTATATACATCATTATACAATACATATATAAAAAGCCCCAATTTTGGTTGAGATATGACCCTAATTTTTCAAATTAATCCAATTAACAAAATTAACCAAAATTAAACAAATCCAACACTTTAATATAATCTCTACAACACCAAACAAGTCTCACCACTTTGAAACAACTCAAGAACAATTCTAGGTCATCAATGAGTGGCCTAACAACTCTAGAATGATAACAAGATCATCAAATGATCAAAAGTGTGCTTATACACCATTTAGAAGTATACTTTATTAACATACATGCTTACATGCTTACATCTTTCATTCATGCTTCCAACCATCATATTACAAAACTAAGAGAGTAGAAAAAACTTCAAGCAACAAATGTTGTAGCTAACCCTAGAAATATTTTTCTAGTTGAAGGAAAGTAGAAAAAACTTACACAAGTTGAAGTTTTCTTCACTTTTCTTCTTAACTCTTAACTTTTTCTCTCAACTTTCTTTTGTAATCTTTGGAGGCTCAACACTTTCTGTGAAGCAAATGAAAAAAATAAAACCCTTAAATACTTAGGGTTGTGGCAGAAAATTATAAAGAAAAAAGAAAAGATATTTTCCAATTTTCCAAACAAAAGATAAAGAAGTCAAATATCATTTTAACACCTTTATCATTAATGTAAAAGTCAAACATTTACACTAAGATATTTCCTAACCAAAATATCAACTTAGATATTTTATATTTTTAATTACTTTAATTATTTAACAATTAAATAATTAAATAATTAATTAAATATAAATATCTAAATATATGTATTATATTTACTTTAAATAATCCAAATACATATATTAATGATATATGTCAAATACCGTAATTTGACAATTAATTAATGTGTATTTAATAAAATCATATTAAATATAAATACATTTTTTTTTGGAATAACGGGAAACCCCACGTCATCAATTGATGCGTGGGTAAACCGGTGTTGTCACAGACTCTTACAAAGGTACTACCCAGGATTTGAACTTGGGACCTTGAAGACAAGGTCTCAAGCTCATACCGCTGGGTTGCGCCCATTGGGGACTAAATATAAATACACATTAATTAAGAAATGACCAAAAAGTCTCTATGCATGTATCTTTCGTTTAACCATTAAACGATTATTAAATGATCAATATTATTCATAAAAGTTGCCATAGTGCTCTACAAGTATATTTCATTAGTGAGACTCTATAGGTTCAAGCATATTCGTCAAAAAATCCAATTTCTTGTGCATAATCTACCCATCCATAAATTATGACAACTACATATAAACTCGTTGTACCATACAGGTCGATGTCATTTCATACGTATAATTCATCCAACACTGGTATCCGGATTATTCCAGAGATATAGATAGAAATGTCAAATCTCTATAGATATAATCACGTCAATGTTTCTATTAGCAATATCCTAATAACACTTATAATTCACTTCTACAGTGTACCACGGGCACATGGATTTAACAAATTGCTAATTCCATATTGAATACATATGCTTTGTACACAGAGCTGACGTATTCTATCTTGACACACACATGATATCCTGATGATCATTCCACACCCAACAAACAGGCGGAGGACTGACCTTAATAGGTCGGTGACATGACTGCCATCAAAATGTGGAGGATATCTCACATATCCACAATGGTATCTCAAGTAAAAGAATCACTATGTTTTTCAACCCGAGAAGATTCTTATTGACGTTAGTGTAGCATCCATTAAGAATCTTCGGTGATTCGTTCAATGTTTATCCGATAACATATACATGGTTATACGAGTCTCCAAGATTCATGGTTCAATGAGAATCTACCATTGGAATCCAAGATTCCAATATACGATTGATGAATGGTAATTATATCACTATTTCCCACTCATTTAACCTAATATTTTGTATAATTTATTGAGTTTTGTTAATATTTTGTAGATAAATAAAGTTTCAGGACTCTCTGGAGGTGATTTGGGACAAAACAGTGAAAATTGGACAAAAGGGCATTTTGGAATTTGGGCTCGTCTCGACGCGCAGGCCTTTGGCGTCGCGACGCCTAACATGCACCAAGACTTGCTAACGTGCGCCAGGTCCACAAGTCAGAATCTGAGAAAATTTGACTTTGCTAACGTGCACCGTGCCACGTGTCACCATCACAGCCGATCTGCTAACGTGCGCCGTGCCATGTGTCATCATCCTACGGTGCCGACAGTCGCCATCGCCACGTGTCGCCATGTGTCACTCCACCTGTCAGCCACGTCATCATCCACATCACTGGTTGACCGAGTCAAAATGCCACCTCATCATCAACCAATCACAGCGTGCCATGTGTCATCATTCTATGGTGCCGATAGTCAAAATGCCACGTCAGCTCAATTATTGACTCACTTATCCGCAATTGACACATGGCGATAAGAATCTGAAATCAGCCAATCACGAGCCGCCACGTGTTGTAATAATTAAGCTCCCAACCACCTTGCCACGTGTCACCTTATCACCTTATCCAGAATCCCACGCGACGAACCAGAAGCTGCCACGTCGACATAATTCCGCGTCGCGATGCGAGTTGCGAGTCGCGACGCCCGACACCTACTGACGCCTATAAATTCAGCTCGATTTCAGAATTCAAATCATGTCTTCCTTGAGTTTTGTAAGGACTTTAAGGATTGCATCTTGTGTGTTTAAGTTTTTGTAATTTAAATTTATCATTTTTACTTTTAGTATTTTTAATTATACACTTTTACTTTTTGTAATAAAATTTTATTTTCTTTTATTTTTGTTCTTTTATGTTCAGTAGTTAATTTACTGCTGGGGTAAATGTGTAGCTTTTTACTTTTATAATTTAGATTAATCTCCATTAATTATAATATATAAATTATTTAAAACCTGACTTAATAAGGATACCGCTATATTGGTCGGTTGGTAATTATTTTTAAACTGGTTTTAACCTGACCTAATGAGGATACTGTCTGGTTGGTCGGTTGGTAATTAATTATTTATTTGACTTAATCAGGATACCGCCTATATGGCTGGTTGGTAAATATCACGCAGATTTATATATTATAATAAGGGAGATTTCTAAATTAGAAATAGTAAAGGTAGATTAATCTCACTTCAATTATAATATGGAAATCGACAGAGGCTTGTTGCATACGCTAAATTAAACCGTGATCCCTACAAAAGTGGCTTAGTTAAATTTTATTTTAAAGATGTTTATGTTATTTTATTCTATGTTTTGCTCGAGGACTAGCAAAATGTTAGGTTTGGGGGTGTAATGAGTGGTAATTATATCACTATTTCCCACTCATTTAACCTAATATTTTGTATATTTTCTTGAGTTTTGTGAATATTTTGATGTGTTTTGTGTTATTTTGTAGATAAATAAAGTTTCAGGACTCTCTGGAGGTGATTTGGGCCAAAACAGTGAAAATTGGACAAAAGGGCATTTTGGAAATTTAGTAGCGTCGCGACGCGCAAGCCTTTGGCGTCGCGACGCCTAACATGCACCAAGACTTGCTAACGTGCGCCGAGTCCACAAGTCATAATTTGAGAAAATTTGACTTTGCTAACTTGCGCCGTGCCACGTGTCACCATCACAGCCGATCTACTAACGTGCGCCGTGCCACGTGTCATCATCCTACGGTGCCGACAGTCGTCATCGCCACGTGTCATCACGTGTCACTCCACCTATCAGCCATGTCATCGTCCACATCACCGGTTGACTTAGTCAAAATGCCACGTCATCATTTCCCAATCACAGCGTGCCACGTGTCATCATTCTATGGTGCCGATAGTCAAAATGCCATGTCAGCTTAATTATTGACTTACTTATCAGCAATTGACACGTGGCGATAAGAATCTAAAATTAGCTAATCATGAGCCGCCACGTGTCGCAATAATTGAGCTCCCAACCACCTTGCCACGTGTCACCTTATCCAGAATCCCACGCGACGAACAACAAGCTGCCACGTCGAAACAATTCCGCATCGCGACGCCAGACCCCTACTGACGCCTATAAATTCAACTCGATTTCAGAATTCAAATCATGCATTCCTCGACGAACAACAACTGGTTTTAACCTGACTTAATGAGGATACCGTCTGGTTGGTCGGTTGGTAATTAATTATTAATTTGACTTAATCAGGATATCGCCTATATGACTGGTTGGTAAATATCACGCATATTTATATATTATAATAAGGGAGATTTCTAAATTAGAAATAGTAAAGGTAGATTAATCTCACTTCAATTATAATATGGAAATTGTGATTTAATAATATGAATTAAAAGTTGATTACGCCTTAATGGTTGGTTTTAATTATGTAACATAATGTGACACCGCCTATATGGCTGGTCTTTAGGTGACAGATAATTACCGCCTATATGGCTGGTTTATGGATAAATAATAACACCGCCTTATGGCTGGTTCAACTTAATTGGATAATACTGGCAATTTCCATATTATAATAATTTGATATTTCTAAAAGTGGATCCTCTAACCCCAGCATTTTATTTTTATTCTAGTGAAGTGATGAAACACAATATTACTAGGCTTAATAATTGATTTAATTATTTATTGGGTAATTCTTTAGTTTGCTTATTGAGTCTTAAGCTTAATGCTTCTTGTTGTCTGATCACCAATAAGATTGATATGGAAAACTTAAAATGAACTAGACATAAGGATTTTTAGTTTTCAGCCTTAGATTCAATAGCCCACGATCTTCCTTGAGGATAGATAACCCTTTAATAGATTTCCTTACAGGATAGACATATACCTGTCGGACGGGGGTAGCCATAATTGGAACTTAATCTTAATGAATCCAGGTAATTTGGTTGACATAGACATATGGTTCAATTGGTTTATACTGGGTATTTGCGTCTGACCATCGACATAGGCTTTTGCATTTTTTCGTGTTCCAGGTTAGCAATCTGATTTATTACACATATGTAAGAGAATCAATTCATCTTTATATTAATATTGTGTGGAGTCACGACCCTAGATCTTTGAGTCTTTTCTTTTATTTTCATTAGTATTTTCTTTTGAGTCTGTTTTTATTTTAATTTGCAAATCCACATTCAACCAACCAAAAGCAATCATTCTCTTCTCCCTATAATTAGATACCTGTAAATAAATAGTATCAATAATTAATAACAACAGTAGGAATTAAGTCCTCGTGGGATCGATATTTTTATACTACTTGAATGATACGTGCGCTTGCGTTATACGTGTGTGTTTACGTCGGTCAACGATATATATCAGTCTCAACGGGTTTACTTACTGACCAAGTAATGTAAACCTTGACCAGGTACAATAAAGAAATGATATTGTTATGATACAACTCAATGTCAGTTGCGACGCTTTTGCAATTGTATCATAATTAATCATTCTAAGGTCAATTATGTCTTTATCATATAAAAATAGTTGTTATATAATAGAAACAGTTTAGTTTATTCATAATAAAATGTTTACATAAGTATTTATAGGGAAATAGATAAGAAATTGACGCTTCCAGCACCAACCCTAATAAATTCTCCCACTTTCTCTAGTGCCAATATCGATTGTATCTCATACCCATCGATTCCATATGTTTATCAAATAACTTCGGAGGAATGGCTTTGGTAAGCTGGTCTACTACATTATCCTCACTCGGGACCTTGCACACGACAATAAACTCACCACTTATATATTCACCGCCTCGATCCGATCGAAGACATTTGATATATTGACTAGTTTATTTTTCTACTTCATTTCGAAATTCTTTAAAATTTTCAAAGGTTTTCGATTTATGTTTCATCAGATAAACATAACTGTACCGTGAAACATCATTGGTAAAGGTAATAAAGTAAGAAAAACCATTGTGAGTAGTCTGACTCATATGACCACATACATCAGAATATACGAGTTCCAATAAGTCAGTGGCTTGATGTCCCACATCAGGAATTGGGCTTTGGTCATTTTACCCCGAATGCTAGATTCACAAGTTGGATAGAGTTCAATGGTGAGATCCTGAATCAAACCATTCCTAACAAATTGGGTTAGGCGTTTCATGCCTAAATGACCTAAATTCATATGCCAAAGTTCAGTATTATTTATTTCAAATAATTTACGTTTATTAATTCCAGTATTCAAGATATCTCTAGAAGTATGCAAAATGTAATGACCATGCTCATTTGGATAAACAAGGATCTGAATATTATTTCTATCACATAAATACAAGGAACGGTTCTTAATATTTACATGATATCCCTCTGTATCTAATACAAAAAGTGATAATATTAGCTACACATCCCGGTACAACATAGCAGTCATGCAATAAAAGTCTCCCACTAGGTAAGAGAATCTCGCATAATCCCACTGCAAGCACATCTAGAGAGTCACCACTCCTGAATCACAACTGTATCTCTCCAGATTTCAACCATCTACTTTCCGTCAGCACCTGCAAAGAATTAAAAATGTGAACAGAACAAGCAGAATCTAAAATCCAACTAGATGCGAGTAGTGCGAGATAGGCTAATCACCTGACTGCTCTGGAATAGGTTAATCGCTGGAGACAAGAACGAGTTAATCTAGTTTCGAGAACATGCCTTCTTACTATAGGGCGTAGAGTTTCTAAGTGAAGGCAAGCGCAACTATAATTATCTATTTCATATCCTCCCTGTCAGCAAGGCAGGTCCGCTATAAAGCCTACCGGCCAAAAACAGCTTCACAAGCTAAAGATATATCAATAAAACGAAAAATAAAAGTACCTTATGTCGATGCTCTTTCCTTCCTGATCTGGACAAGGTAATCAGGACAGTTCCTCTTTCAAAATCCGATCTTGATGTAGTGATGGCACTTGTCTTCAGAAGCTCTCTTGGGCTTCGCTATCTTAGCCTGCAGAGGAACATTGAAACCTTTTTTTTTCTTTCCCTTCATCTTCTTCCCTTTCGACTTGGAGTGGGAAGAAGTGGAAAGTGAAGAGGGTTTCGGAAGGCGATTCGGTACTCCCTTCCTTAAATCCTCATTCGTCGTGAGAAGCATCCTATGAAACTCATGGTAAGAACAATGAATCTTGTTCATGTCGAAGTACATCACAAACTGGCGATACGATACCGGGAGCGAACAAAAAATGACACCCTGTCTTAGAGTATCATTGAGAGGAAAATCAATGTGCCTCAATAGCTCGATCAGATCGATCAAATGACTCACATCATGTCCCTCATCGAGTTTTGAATGGAATAGTTCCACTGCTACTCTGTGAACTAAAACATGTTCTTGATTAATGAATGATTCACGAAGTTTTGTCATCATGTTATATACTTGAGGCATCTCAAAATATTGCCTCTTGAGTTCCGAAGCCAGAGAACTAAGAATGTATGATTTAACTCTTAAATCATCATCTTTCCATATCCGGAAAGTCTCAAGTACCTCCGGTACTGCATCCTTAGATACAGCAAGGGGCAAAATACCCTCTAATACATATCCAATCTTCTGAGATCCGAAGACAATCCTAGAATTCATATCCCAATCTGCGAAGTTCTCAACGCCTTTAAGCTTATTCTTACCAAGCATATGAGCAAAGAGGTTGTTTGAAGAAGTCTCCATCACAAATCTATCACATAGATAGTGAAAAATGGTTAGCAGACAAAACAGTTTCATATAATATCAAAAACATTAAATAAATCATGGATTTTTAATCTAAAAATGCTTCTCCCACTATTTCATGCAAAACTGTAATCCCCAAACAGAATATATATTATGTAATAATCAAATTAAATATAATAGGAAAAAGTAGACCCTATGAATATGTTTCAGCTCACAGATTTGGCACATTCTCGCCTATGTATATTCATTAGATAGACAAATCATTGTCAATCACTCACAAGTGACTCATGGGTTCCGGACCTGATCGTTTCTCGTTGTGACAACTTTGGCACGTTCACAAGGAGGCGTATCAAGGTTAAACTTGTCAATGATAAATTCAAGATACTCGCGTAACCCTGACAGCTTTGGCACGTTTACGATTTCGCTTTCGCTTGAATTTACCTAATATAATATATTTATCCGGTACAAATAAATTTCTACTGGCTATATCCTCACAGATTTGGCACGTTCGGGAATATAGTCATAGAAAATTTATTTATAAGCCGTATTAACAAGACGGACTAAGAAACATGCATCAAATACATATAAATTATAAAACCTTATTTCAAATAGGGATTTTCCATATAAAAATTTATTCACTTTATTTAATCAAATTAAATAAACACATGCATGCATGCATAAAGTAAAGATTAGATTAAACATTAAATTTAAAGGCATAATCATATCATGTGTTCAGAATCAGACTCGATCTGATATCATTTTGTAGGGTTTTTATGGGGTATTACAGAGTAACGCAGCGGAACGCGAAAAATCAATTTTTTTCTGATTTCAATAATTTTTCTTGGGTAATCAAAATAAACTAATTTATTCTAATTACTCAATACTAAAAAATTTAATTTTTTTTTACCTAAAATCCATAATTTTCCCTTAATTTCCGTGAGACCCCCAAAGATTTACATTTTGATCATTTTAGTTCTAATTTGTCAAATACAAATTTAAGTGTACCGGTCTCAACGGGTTTACTTACTGACCAACTAAAGTAAACCTTTACAAGGAACAGTTACAGAAATGATATTGTTATGATACAACTCAATGTCAGTTGCGACGCTTTTGTAACTGTATCATAACTAATCATTCTAAGGTCAATTACGTCTTTACCATATAAAAATAGATGTTATATAATAGAAACTGTTTATTTTATTCATAATAAAATGTTTACATTCTGACTCATATTGGCGCGACAACATAAGTCCGAGAGCCCTTTTTATATCAGCGTCTCATTGTAGCGCCAATGAGTAACCATTGTCACGAAAATATGAGCCAGAATGTAACTTTATGTCTATGTCTCTCATTATCGCGCCAATGATTACTCATTATCACGACAATGTAAGGCAGCATGTCGATCCTCGATGTGTCAACATAAGACAATAATCGAACCAACAACTATCATATAACATTTTACATTGATAAATTAAATATCTCTTATTGAATCTGTATGTATATTCAAAAACAATTGAACCCGAAAAAGTAACCATGCAAGTACAAGAAAGAAATATAAGAGTTATTGTAGGTATACTAAAATTAATATTAAAATTAGTATAAAATATTAAAAGATAAATAAAATTTAACTAAAAGCCATAATTTTACTTATTTTTATTATTTTTGTGATATTTTTTGTGTACTTATCATTGTGAGAATATAATAGCTATGATGTAAACAAATAAGTTTTACTTTGTTTCATGGAATATGATGATTTGATTTTGCTATCTTTTCAAATCACATAAAAATAATTATGCTTGGAAAGTAAATAAGTGTTAGCTCACTTGGTTAAGATAATTATATTCTATAAAATAAGTTTTGAGTTCGATTCTTTATGATATTAAGAGTGAATAAGGATTTTTATGTAATTATTAGCCTTTGAACCTTATATTATTAGCCTACACGCATTGTTTTAAGAATTTTTAGGTATGATTCTATTATCTTATGCATTTTATTCTCATAACATTTAGGCTTTCTATTCAATAGCGATTTGTCAAGCGAAAATTAGTATTTATAAATGTTATAATAGGGTCCGGATTTTCTTTTTCTTTTTTATAAAGAAATAATAAAATATAAAAGTAAGAGATTTAAATCTTCCTAACTTATAAAAATAATTATGCTTAGAAATATTTTAAACATGGAATGAGCTCGAGATATATTACTTTAAATATTTTTTAACAGTATCTATATTGGGGCGGCCATGAGTTGCCTTGACTTTTATAGGGCTCTAGGCAACAAGGTGTAAAAATAGGACCCTTATCGATAAAGGGTAAAAAAAATATGTAAATCATCTTATATAATAAAAATTGAAATTTCTCTGGATTTTGAGATCTTATTTTTGGATCTAATTTAGGAGGCTCAACTGACCGCTTATGTCGACTTTCCTCATGGCCACTTATATATCTATATATATGGTCGGTAAAATTTTATTTGAAATTATAAATGAAAGCTTAAAAAAAGTAGTATATAGCACAAGTAGGCATTATTATGTTTTTATTACCCAATTAGCCAAATAAACTCTATTTTAATAAAATTACCCTTGAAACCAACTCATATGAGCAAAGAACAATGACAATGCGATGGGCGTCGTCGCACACCCATGGTGTACGCCTACCTAAGATTGGTATTTTATCGAATACTCTGTGTGCTCTATGTGTTGGGGAGGATATGGAACCCCTAAATTCGGATCGGTACCCCGATCAGCGGAAATGGGTCTAACCCATAGATATCAAACATGGCTATAATTTTAAATAATTTAATGAAATACTATATTCCATTACGAGTGTATAGGAAAAAATCAGGGTAAAATCGGAGTCCGGAAACTCCATAACACAAGGAAACAAGTTTTATCACGCGCAGTGCATGACGTGCGCGCACTGCGTGCTACAGTGCGCGCTCACTGTAGCGCTGAGCGCGCACACACAGTTTTGTTTTTTTGTTTTTTTTTATTTCATTTGTTTCTCAAATCAAATGTTATTCAGCTCTTTGGAAACAAAGAGCTGAAGGAAATAGGGGTCAACCCTAAATCCTTCCAACCTTCCCTAAATACTTTCAAAAATATCCAAAATTAATTTTAATTTCAAAACCAACATCAAAACATGTTATAGAATAAAAATCAAATTTTTTAAAATATCAAATATTTTTACAAAAATATAAATTTATTTTAAATACGCATTGAGTAAATTTTGAATCCAAAACACAAACCAAATTAGAATCCCACAATGAAATGACTCATGAATAATTCTAGGTTACCCAAAGGTGGTCAAATGATTCTAGAATGGTAGCCTTAGCTCTAGGATATTATCTAGAGTTCCAAACTCCAATTTTATGTTTGTGTCTAACATAAACATTTTGATCTAATTACAAGCATATTGTGTTTATACTTCCAAAGCATCCTAATACAATTAATTAGCCTAATTTCAACATCAAGCTATGTTGTTATGTATGTAATACATAATTCATCACTATATGTCTCACTAATGAAAACTAACTAATGAAAAACGTAACTTTTGGAGAAGATCAAACTAACCTAACAAGGTTGATTCAAAGATCCAATCTACTTCTCCTTGTTGAAATGTTTGGAGAACTTCCAAGGATTAGCAAGCTTGACTCCAAGATCCAATCTTGATTCCAATGCTAGCAAGTTTCACCCCAAGATCCAATCTTGATTTCTCCTAGATGAAATGTTGTAGAGACCTCAAAAAGCTTCTCTAAACACTTCTCTAACTTAGGCTAATTTCTCTAATACTTTCTTGTATTTAGCTTTCTCAAGCGTTTGCTTTGCTTAATTAAAACCTTCCTAAAACTTGCTATTTATAGCAAAATTTAAGCAATTTTTAATTAATAAAAGTTGTAATCAATTTTTAGTTGGGCTTAATCTAATTTGTCGAAATATTTATAATTAGGTGTGACTAATCTTCATTATCTACTACTTTGATTTAATCCAATTAAATCAAGACAAGGATTAGGAAATGGATTAGTTCAATGTTTTCCATTTTGATTTAATCCAATTAAATCAAGCTAAAACCACATATTATTACATACTTACAATTACTATAATATCCTCAAATGATAGAGATAATTATGATTTTACAATTAAGCCCCTGTGTAATTATTGAATTAATCCAATTAGGTCAAAGTAAATAATCAATATTATCCAATAACATTTGATTATCTTGGTTGATAATTATAATATCAAATATCATCTTTTATCAAAATTAATTGGCTATCCATGTGCTCAATATGTACACTTCATATTAGGACTCTCTAAGTTCAGACAAGTTCATCATATATGCCTAGCTAATATGTACGCAATTCGGCCACTCCGAATTTGCGAACACGAACGATCTTTCTGAAATATAAAAGTTGAGGTCATCACATATGTTTATCAATCCCTCCATCGTAGGCTATCCGAGTTGTGCTTAGGAAACATAGAATACATGACGATTTCCAAAGGTGCACATCTAATGTCGACATGTCCACGATTCTTTACAACTGATGTGATCCACCCTAGGTGATCGGCTTTGGCCAAAGTCTTAAGAATCGTGACTTACTCACATGGACGAACTTCAGAAGCTTCAAACTCAATTGGTTCTGGTACCTCGTGCTCTGGTGCTGCTTCAGAAGAATCTAAATTTTCTTGTTCTGGATTATTTTTCACCAGTACTATTGTAGTCTCTATACTTTCTTTTGAAGTGCTATCATTTCCATCTTTTTGCAGTTGTTCTTCTGTAAATATCATATCTTTGCTGATGATGATAGTATGGGTAGTGGGATCCCACAAGCGATACCCTTTTACTCCATCAGCATAACCCAAGAAAATATATTTTCTAGATTTTGGATCTAGTTTTATTTTTTCTTCAGTATTGTACATCACGTATATAGGACAACTAAAAATGTGAAGATATAAGTAATCAGCTGGTTTTCCACTCCACATCTCCATCGGTGTCTTCAAATCCTTGGCAGTTGATGGAGATCTATTTACAACATTACATGTTGTATGAACTACTTCTGCCCAAAAGTATTTTGGTAGACTAGTTGTTTTGAGCATAACTCTTACTCTTTCAAGCAGCATTCTATTCATCATTTCCGCCACACCATTTTGTTGAAGAGTGTATGGTATAATAGTTTGCGTTTTGATGCCTTCTTGCTGACAATATGCATCAAAATTCTTGCTGCAATATTCTCATCCATTATTTGTACTTAAACACTTGATTCTCCTTCCAGTTTCAATTTTAATTTTTGCTTTGAAATATTTATAAACTGGCATCACATCTGACTTGTTTTTGATCGGGTACACCCAATATCTTCTAGAAAAGTCATTAATAAATGATACAAAATACTTTGCTTTCCCCAGAAATTTAAACCGGTGCTTCCCAAACATCAGAGTGAATCAATTCTAAAATGGTTTTACTTCGGGCACTTGACTTGCTGAATTTTAATCTATTTTGCTTACTTGTAACACAATGCTCACAAAATGGTAGTGTAGGCACTGCATTTTTGCATATAAGTCCCGATGATGAGTCTCATACGGAGGCACTACTCTTTAGGTTGCGGAAGTCATGGAAAACGAATGTCGGAAGGGGAAATTTAGAATAAGTATGTCATCGGAATCAATTCACAAGTTCACTGCTTTCGTTCATGCTGTGTTCGTGAACACGTTCAAACGTCAAGCAGATTGCGGGCGTTTTTGTAACGTTCGAATCGACTTTCGAATGGTGTCGGTACTTCTGGTTTTGTTGTTAGCCTCACGCCCAAGCCCAATTAGCCCACCAAAACCCACCAAAAATAATTAAAACATTTAAAACACATGTCACAAATTAAAATAATATCCTTCCTAAATTAAATAAAACAAATCCAATCTAAATAATTCACATACCTAAATAAAAACAAATCAAATATATCATATTCCCAATCAAGCCCAATCATATCCCTAATTAAATAGACAATTTCCTTATGATATACTAATTAGGAGATATCACCATTGATTGCATTATTCCTTTTCCTATTCACACAGGAGGAACCCTAGCCTTTGCCTATAAAAGAAGAAACAAGCCCAACCCTTGCTCCCCCTAACAAACACGCCCAAGAAAAAAAGCAAGAAGCAATCAAATAATTTTCTCTTCTACTATACTCCACCATCACGGAAACACTCACCAAATAACCCATCCATTGCCGCATCACACAGCCCTCAAAACACCTTCACATTGCCGCACCATAAGCCTCACATTAACCGTACTGCCTATCACAGAGAATAACTCCCTGAACTGTATTGCAGTCACCAAAAATACACACTCAAACAGCAGTCCAAACACCGCAAAACAGTAACCTAAATTATGAAAACCAGTGACCAAAAACCGTACCTTGAGACACCTCAATTACCGCATAAAACAAAAACCCTAATACCCCTTTAAAAGCGCAAGAACGGTCCCTCATACACCGCAAAACAGTAACCAGAAAATACAGTGAAAATAGCAACGAAACGGAGTAAAAAAACAACAGCAAAATAGCGAAAGGAAGCAGTGGACCAGTGAACCAGAGGAGTTGCGGAACATCAATCCTTCCAGCGGCCGTGAAATGCGCTTTCGAGAGACGACCTAAGAGGTTAGACCTGAGGGCACCCTTATTATTTATTCTCATTTTTTGTTGTTTATTAGAATCCTTTCGCATGACAGTCGTTTGTTGATACATGTTATGGCTATTGGATGAATGGAA
>SKCR01037907.1:0-73511 GCA_019454045.1 Zanthoxylum bungeanum | reverse complement strand
TGAGATAAAAGTTGATTATTTTTGGTAAATATATCTTTTAAAGAACATATTTGACAGAACTCAACTTGTTAAGGTATACAAGTTTTTCTTCAAACAACTGTAGGATAAAATCACATTGGCTTGAAAACCAGAACCGCAAGTGTTTACCAAACACATTTCTCTTTTAATTTACTGCTTCTGTCAGTCTATAGTTTGATAATTATGTGGGTTGTGGCCTTGTGGGGAGGCATCTTATGGATTCTTTCTGGAATATCGAGCCATTAATTTCTAGACATGCTAATTAAGCTTTCAATAGAATACCAGAAATCAATATGTCTTAGCATTTCCTTCTTTGTCCTGGGAAACTGAGTTCCCTCAATTAATGTTCAATCACTTCAATGAATGTATCCAATGTTTAAAAATACGTATAATGCCTCGAGGCGGTCGGCCTTTGAGGCGCGAGGCGGACCGCCTTGTAGGCGGTAAGGCGGGCGCCTGAATGCGAATGACAAAAAAAAATATGAATTTTTATAAATTGATGAAATGCTGATTCTTGATTAATAATAAATTTATTATAAATATTTAGTAATTTAATAAATTAATAATTAATTATTTTAATTAAGGATATTTTTGTAACTTATTTTTTATTTAAATATTTATAATAAATAATTTTATTGTTAATAATAAATTATTTGATATCATTCACAATTATTTTTTTTTTTGAAAATCACAATTAATGTTGATTAATGATATTAATTATGACTCTTTTTCACTAAAAACCATATTACAGCCAACCATAATGTTGAATTTGAATTGTATCAAGAATCCACTTTATGTCAATCTACACCTAATGCTTAATGTGACAATAAATTTAAAGAAAACAAAAGGCATATTAAATTGACGAAATGAAATTGACCAAACGACGACGTTTTGGAGCCTTAGAGACGAAATGAAATTGACCACACGACGATGTTTTGGATCCCCCAAAACGTCGTCGTTTTGAAGGCAAAAATCAAAATAAAAAATAAAAAATAAAATAAAACAGGCGGTGTGGTGTGAAGCGGCGAAAATCTGAAAACCGAAAGACGCAGCGCCTTTCATCGTATTTTTAAACATTGAATGCATCACACTAGAAAAACACCAATAAGTTATAGAATATAATTCTTCATGGTAAATTGAAAGTTTATGCAATTACATTTTGAACTTGGTGGACTCCATTCCGCTTCCTCTTTATTACTCTTTTTTATCCTTTGTTAATAAAGCATTGGGTGGAGAAACATGCCAATTATGAAGCTATAGTTGATGGAGCAAATGTGGGCTCTACCTACAGAATTTTGCAGAGGGAGTTTTCAGCGTTCCTCATGTTGACTTTGTGGCAGAAAGTTGCATGAATGAGACATGCAACTTTCGGCACTTTTGGCAGCCAGCTAATGAAAACAAGTGAAGGAAGAAAAGCCAGCCATTTGCCAACTTGCTGCCAACTGCCAAGACGTGTGCTACTGTAGCACACGTCTTTGGCACTATAAAATGGAGTCTGAAGTTCATTCCTAATCAGCCCAGAATTTGTATAATAGAGAGTAAAGAGAGTTGAGAGTTTTTTGTAAAGCTTGGGTTTGTAAGCTTGTAATTCTTTTGTTTGTGTGATATAAAAGAAGAATTTTCTCTCACATCTCCTCTATTGTGTGTGTTTATTCACAACAAGTGGTATCAGAGCTAAGGTTACTCGGAGGGATCCCGAAACTCAGAAACAGAGGTTCGGTTCGGAAAGTCGGTTCCGACAAAAGTTGTCGAAAATCGATTTTGAGCATACCATCAGACTTTTCACGGCGAGACGAGCACGGTGGTATTTTCGGCGATCAAACGGAGGTCAGAGAAGCCGCACGCGCCCACGCGCCATCCAGGTAGCGTTCCACGCGCCGCCCACGCGCACACGCGCCACACGCGCGCTGAAGGTTGAAGAAGACGCCACGCAGCGCACAGTCAGGCCCAGTCAGCGCCACGTCAGCGCCCAGTCAGCAGCCACGTCAGCAGAGCCAGTCAGCGCCACGTCAGCGCACAGTCAGCAGCCCAGTCAGTGCCACGTCAGCGTGCCTGGTAAATTTCAGATAGGTCCCTGAACTTTCTGGAAATTACAATTTAGCCCCTATACTTTCAGAAATTTCAATTTAGTCCCTGAACTTTTTGGAAATTGCAATTTAGTCCCTGAACTTTTCCGTAATTGCACTTTGGCCCCTGAACTTTGGAAATTGCACTTTGACCCCTGTAATTTCTGGAATTTGCAATTTGGTCCCTGTGTCGGATTTTGACAAACGAAGTGTCATTTCCACCATTTTCGACCATTCCGGACGCAACGGTGAGGTCCGTTTTTTGAAATTCTGCTTAGAATTTTTATGATGGAGGGGAGCAACGGAAAAATGATTTTGTTAACCAGTACAAACTATTTCACATGGAGAGGAAGGATGAAAGACCTTCTGTATGTGAAGGACTATGATGGATCGGTATTTCTGGAGCAGAAACCAGAAGGAATGACCGATGGAAGTGGGCTAATCTTCACCAGAAAACATGCAGTACTATTCGTCAGTGGATCGACGACAGTATCGTGAACCATGTCAGTGAAGAAACAAATGCACGTGTTTATGGAGAAAGCTGGAGGAGCTTTTCCGAGCAAAGACTGGAAACAACAAGCTGTACTACATCAAGAAGATGATGGGTTTGAAATACCAGGAAGGTACAGCTGTGGCGGACCATATCAACGATTTCCTCGGAACAATGAAGGAATTGTCTGGATTGGGCATAGACTTCGGAGATGAGGTAAATGGCTTAATTCTCCTTAATACGTTACCAGAATCTTGGGAAACGTTCAGATCTACGGTGATCAATTCAGCCGCAGATGGGAAAGTCACTATGGAGATGGCAAAGACCAGGATCTTCGAGGAAGAAAAGAGGACGAGAATGCAGGAGTCAGCATCAGCCTCAACCTCAGAAGCTCTAGTGACAGAAAGAACACCAGAAGGGGAGGAGTAAAAGCCGAGGCCCAGGGAGATCAGACAAGAACCGAGGTAAATCAAGAACTAGAGATATTGAGTGCTATCACTGCAAGAAGAAAGGCCATATGAAGAGGGATTGCTACAAACTGAAGAACGAGCAGTCCAGGAGAGATGGTGACTCTAATCAAGAAAGAGTTGCTACTACCACCGAGAAAACCTCCAAAGAATTCTGCATATATATGAAGAAGATGTTGTGAATCTTGCCAGCCACGAGACCAGTTGGGTGATAGATAGTGGCGCCTCCATACACGCCACATCTCGCAGAGACTTCTTTTCATCTTACACACCAGGGGACTACGGTGCTGTAAGGATGGGGAATGACGGACAGTCCAAAGCCGTCGGTATTGGAGACATCTGCCTTGAAACAGAGAACGGGACAAGGCTAGTGTTGAAGGGAGTCAAGCACATCCCAGATATCCGGTTAAAACTGATCTCAACAGGCAAGCTGGATGATGAAGGTTTCTGCAGCACCTTTAGTGACGGATGCTGGAAGCTCACTAAAGGATCAATGGTCGTGGCACGAGGTAAGAAGAAAGATCAACTCTGTATTTGATGCATGCTAAGCTTTCAAATAGTAGCATAAATACAGTCAACAGTAATGAGGCAGCCGAGCTATGGCATAAAAAGCTCGGTCACATGAGCCAAACAGGGATGGAGATACTACGCAGGCGGAATGTTCTTCCGGAATTGAAGAACTCACACTTACGGAAGTGTGAACACTGCATGGCTGGAAAGCAGAACAGAGTATCCTTCCAGAGCTCCCCGCCTCAACGGAAACGGAGGAGGTACTAGATCTCATACATTCAGATGTATGCGGTCCGATGCAGACACGAACACTTGGTGGGTCACTGTATTTGTGACATTTATTGATGATCATTCAAGGAAGATCTGGGCATACACCTTGAAGAGAAAAGATCAAGTGCTGGGAGTGTTCAAGGAGTTTCATGCTTGGTGGAGAGAGAAACCGGCAAGAAACTGAAGTGCATCAGAACAGACAACGGTGGAGAATACAGAGGTCCGTTTGATCAGTACTGCAAGACGCAAGGAATCGACATCAAACGACACCTCCGAAGACACCTCAGCTGAATGGCCTAGCTGAGAGGATGAACAGAACCTTGTGCGAGAGGATCAGAAGCTTGCTGTCACAAGCCAAGCTGCCGAAGACATTTTGGGGGGAGGCACTCATCACAGCAGTACATGTTTTGAACATGTCCCCAGCGGTCGCACTGAAAGGTAATGTTCCTAACCAAGCTTGGACAGGTAAAGAAGTGTCATACGAACACTTGCATGTCTTTGGGTGCAAAGCATTTGTACACATCCCAAAGGACGAGAGATCCAAGCTTGATGCAAAGACGCGACAGTGTGTCTTTATTGGCTATGGTCAGGATGATTTCGGCTACAAACTATATGATCCTGTGGAGAAGAAGATTGTCAGAAGCCGAGATGTTGTCTTTGTTGAAGACCAGACCATAGAAGATATCGAAAGGAATGAAGACAATGCCCCAGCAATACAGAAATGTGAATCCAGAACCTCATACACCGGTGCCAGTACGAGTTGAAGATGAGGTTCCCAGACATGAGGGTACAGGTGATGAAGCTCCCAGAGATGATGATCATGATCAACCACCAGTACCAGAAGTTCCACCAACAGTTCCACAGAGAAGGTCTGACAGAGAGAGGCGACCTTCAACCAAATACTCTGCATATGAGTATGTGCTGCTTACTGACGGGGGAGAACCCGAGAGCTACCAGGAGGCTGTGGAAACAGATGACAGAGAAAAGTGGGAGGAAGCCATGCAAGATGAGATGAAATCTTTGCATGACAATCACACTTTTGAGTTGGTGAAATTGCCAAGAGGCAAAAGGGCTTTGAAGAACAAATGGGTGTACAGGGTGAAGCAACAGGAGCATACTTCACAACCCCGGTACAAAGCCAGACTAGTTGTCAAGGGATTCAATCAGAGGAAAGGCATTGACTTCGATGAAATCTTCTCTCCAGTTGTGAAGATGTCATCCATCAGAGTGGTACTCAGCTTAGCAGCAAGCCTCGACCTGGAAGTTGAGCAGATGGATGTCAAGACCGCATTTCTTCACGGAGATCTGGAAGAAGAAATTTACATGGAGCAACCAGAAGGCTTCAGAGTCAGCGGGAAAGAGGACTATGTGTGCAGACTCAGGAAAAGCCCTCTGGTTTGAAACAGGCACCGAGACAGTGGTACGTGAAGTTTGAGTCAGTTATGGGGGAGCAGGGATACAAGAAGACCACTTCAGACCATTGTGTTTTCGTTCAGAAGTTTTCTGACGATGATTTTATCATCTTACTGTTATATGTAGATGATATGTTGATAGTTGGCAGGAATCAATCGAGGATTGATAATTTGAAGCAGCAACTGAGTAAGTCTTTTGAGATGAAAGACTTGGGGCCAGCTAAACAGATTCTTGGCATCAGGATCGGTCGTGATCGGAAAGCCAAGAATTATACTTGTCACAGGAGGAGTACATCGAGAAGGTACTTCAGAGATTCCAGATGGACAAGGCTAAAGCGGTTAGCACTCCTCTTGCTACCCACTTTAGATTGAGTACGAGACAGAGTCCCTCTACTGAGTCAGAGAAGGAGGAAATGAAACAGGTTCCATACACCTCAGCAGTGGGAAGTCTTATGTATGCCATGGTGTGCACGAGGCCAGACTTAGCACACGCAGTTGGATTGGTCAGCCGGTTTATGTCAAACCCAGGACGGGAACACTGGAATGCTATCAAATGGATTATGCGGTATCTTCGAGGCACATCCAAGATGAGATTATGTTTTGGAAGCAGCGACAAACCAGTGTTGATGGGCTACACCGATTCAGATATGGCAGGAGATGTGGATACCCGAAAGTCTACTTCGGGGTATCTGATTACTCTCTCAGGAGGAGCTGTGGCATGGCAGTCAAGGTTGCAGAGGTGTGTTGCACTTTCTACAACAGAGGCAGAATTCATTGCAGCGACAGAAGCTTGCAAGGAATTGCTGTGGATGAAGACATTCGTCCAGGAATTGGGTTTCAAGCAGGAGAAGTACATTTTGTACTGCGATAGCCAGAGTGCTATCTATCTCGGTAAAAATTCCACATTTCATTCGAGGTCAAAACATATCGATGTGAGGTATCACTGGATACGGGACGTCCTGAGCTCAAGGCTGTTAGAACTCAGGAAAATTCACACCGACGACAACGGTGCCGATATGTTCACGAAGGTTTTACCGAAGGAGAAGCTTGAAATCTGTCGTGCCATAGCCGGGATGACAAAACTCTCCACATAGTCAGAGTGGGGAGATTCAGAGAACTACGATTGGCTTGATCCCATCTCAGGGTACGTAGGCAGTCATACAGATGCAGCCAGGGGAGGATCCTTTGGAGGATCCGGTTTGGATGATTGATGGTCGGCTCAGATTTTGGGAAATCTTCACCGAGGGGGAGATTTGTTGACTTTGTGGCAGAAAGTTGCATGAATGAGACATGCAACTTTCGGCACTTTGGCAGCAGCTAAATGGAAAACAAGTTGAAGGAAGAAAAGCCAGCCATTTGCAACTTGCTGCCAACTGCCAAGACGGTGCACTGTGCACACGTTTTGGCACTATAAAATGGAGTCTGAAGTTCATCCAATCATCCCAGAATTTGTAGAATAGAGAGAGTAAAGAGTGTTGAGAGTTTTTTGTAAAGCTTGGGTTTGTAAGCTTTGTAATTTTTGTTTGTGTGATATAAAAGAAGATTTTCTCTCACATCTCCTCTATTGTGTGTGTTTATTCACAACACCTCAGGTTGTATTACACCTTAAGTTAGTGCCCTATTACCTTTTGTCTTGTCCTCTTTGCTAAACGGCCGATTTGCATAACTAATTATGTTATTTTCTCAAATTGTAATTCAAGCAGCTGATACTGTGGTGAAAGAGTTGTATAATAGAAGTGGAAGTATAAAAGGCCACTTGTCATCTTGCACAATAAACGGGTTGGTCACTTCTGGAGAACCCTTCTCACAGAAATCGGTTGAGGAGTGGGAAGGATAAAGGTGTTCTTTCTATGACACCACACGGTTCCAATGATGACTGGTATGTATGTATACCTGGAAGTAATCCCTTTTCTTTAGTAGCTGGCTGACATACTTTTTCTAATACAATATGGGCAATCCTTTGTGGCACAAAGTTTGTGATAGATAGCCCGACCCAACTAATCAGATATTATCCGTTTTGGTGGCTCAAGGCGATTTAACTCTGAAGCCCTGGCCGCTCACGGTTTTGTTCTTGGCATGGACTCAAGCTCACCTAAAAGGCCTTCAACTAGTGAGAAGGGCTTACCACTTATAAAGACATAACCAAGATCCCTCCCAAATGATGTGGGATTCTATAGTCCTCTCCCCTTGTTGCCAATGTCCTTATTGGCACACTTCCGGTTGGGATCCGGCTCTGATATCATTTGTGACAACCTGACCCAACTAGTCAGATATTGTCTGCTTTGGCGGTTCAGGATGGCCCAACTCTAAAACCTTGGCCCCTCACGATTTTGTTCTTGACATGGGCCCAAGCCCACCCAAAAGGCCTCCAACTAGTTGAGATGGGCTAACCACTTATAAGGACATAATTAGGATTCCTCCCAAGCGATGTGGGATTCTACAAAGTTGCCTTAATATCCTTCTCATTCGTAGCTGAAATACTTTTTCTAATACAATATTTGGCAATCTTTTGTGCACAAAGTTGCCTTAACTTAGTCAATTTGATTTCTAATGCTCCTACTGTCCCCCAAAGTTCTGGATACTCCCTTAGACCATTTCCATCTCAAAATGAGTTTTCTCACTTTATCTGTGGTTAACTGAATGTAGGAGTTGCCCTTTTTCCTCTAGCTATAGCCTTTTTGTTACTAAACTATTAATGGACATTGAGCAAATACTGGAGAGAGAAAAGTTGACGTGGGAGAGAGAGAGGTGGGGTTTAAATAATCCTACCTAGTAGACCTGCCATGTGTCTTGTTCTATTGTTCGTTTGGATTTATTTTTGATAATTACACTTTGATCCTCTAGGATTAGTTTTCATGTATTTTAGTCCCTAAAAATTGTTCTCTGGGCCAGATTTTGGTAAAATCTTTGCACTTAATTGTTCCCATTTGAAAAGGTCAAAATTTGACAATTTGACCTCAATTTTTTCTCTGTTTTAAGTAAGAATATTGATAAGTTCTCTTGCAATTCAGGTATTGGCTTTACGCTGCTGTAAAACTCAGGTGTTTGCTTGTTACGAACGATGAAATGCGAGATCACATTTTTGAACTCTCAGGAAGCAATTTCTTTCTAAAGTGGAAAGAAAGGCACCAAGTATGATCGCCCTAAATCATGTCTGTTATATATTGTGTAATAATTCTCATCTTTATTTGAGCCTTTCATTAATCTTATATTTGCTTCAATGTTAACAAATAACTTATTCTCTTTTGGCTTTACATATAAAGCCATGATTGGTGATTCTGAATGATGCCAAAATTTTGTTTGTAAAAATTTTCATGGATAAGTGTCTTAGATAATTTGCTTTGGTTCTACTGTGGTGGCTTTTAACCCTTGGTTCTTTATTCCCTCATTATATTCATGTTTAGGCTATAGTGATCCAGAATTATTTTTGTGCGTGTTTGTATGGGATTGAGGCAGCGGAAGGTGGTTTTAAGATTCCAGTGAATGAAAATTATATTATCAGGGATGAGGCAAGAACGAAAAGTGATGTTTCAGTGTATGATTAATTAGTCTCACAGGGTTACACGTCTTTTTTTTTTTTATGGTTTTATGTAAAGAGCGAATGAGTTCTGTAGATTTCCTCTACTTCATTTATAACAAGTTATTTAGTCATGCTCTTGCCGACATGGAAATGTCTTACAAATATGCATTAACTTTTTTAGTAGCATCTTACATCTAATTTTAATATATTGTTATCTAATGACTTTTAAACTTGATTTGCTGCATTGAGGTCCATTATACTTTTGTGAAAGGCAATCTGATATTTCCATTTTAAGTAAGGTATTTTTTGCTCATATTTGAAACATGTAAATTGCATTTGTTATGGAACACACAACAGTTTAATGAGATGATATGGCATTCTCGTGCTGTTATACCATTGCATCATATCCTCATCCATATTTGTGCTTCCTATAGTTGAATATAGAAAATTCAAAGTGTGTTTGTTAGATGAATGATTATAGTCCACATGAGAGTTGCTAGAAATAACTGTGGAGTAACAGTTAAAACTCTTGCGTCTTTGTTAGTTCATGGGTGAATGTGAGAGTACTTGAAATTCATTTAACAACTGAAATGGAGAACCATTAAATCGCTTAAATGCTCTCTGTTATAAGGATGTCTCAAGTTTTTTACTCATTCTCCATTTAAAACTTCAGCTAAGATTCAATTCTTCTACCATTTTTTTTTTTGAATTCTGTAATTATTCCTTCGCCATAAGCACTTGTCCTTCCATAAAGATAAAGGTTTCCTTTATTTTTCTGAACAGAGTGCTCTGTTTGGCAGGAATCCGAAAAAGGATCATGGCATGTGCCCATATTAATAAAAGTAATGACGAGTCTTCGCAAACATGGCTCTGCGTTACCAGGCAAAATGTTTGTGTTCAGTAAGCTGAGAATGGCCATTCTTCCGCTGCAACAGTGAAACGTCTAATGCAAGTCAAGAGGCGTGACAAAGTCACAATAAAAAAGCATGGAAGCCATGATAATTGATATGTTGCTGAATTTCTGACGATAAAACGGCTGCTCCTAAAAATATTTAAAGGAAATAGTGTCAACCATCTTCATCCCCTGCTGCTGCCTGATTTTCACATAAAGGTAAGCTTCCTTGCATGTCTGTTGTGTATGACAAGCAATACTGAACTAGTTTAATTTAGAACAAGATTTCACATATTTTTGCCCCATTTTCACTTAATTTTGACAAATTTAGTGGATTTACTCTTGTAATGCCATTGCTGTGTTGCGTTTGATTAATGAGGTTTCATTCTTGTTTCCTGCATTTACTTCCTCATTCGCTTTCTTCTAAAATGCATTGGTTCAATGGAAAGAAATCTTATAGGACATAATCCTCCCATTTGATGATTATGTACCAAGTATTGCCAAAGTTGGAAATACAACTAACAAATAACTTTTGACGGATTTAGGGTTCGTTTGGTAGTGCTTATCGAAAAACTTGATATAAAATTCAGTTTAGCACCGAATCTAGCTAAGTTCAAACTGCCTAATGAGTATGATGTGCTAATTGCAAAACAAGGAAAGCTTTGATCTCAATATATATATTTGCTATTCCTTAATCACTGATTCTCCATGATATCAAGTCTTTCTTATTTAACCTACATTGTTGTAATTTAGTCACTGATTCTTCGATGGTTTCACTTTTCGTTTGACAGGCCACTATTGACTAGACCCGTAAGGAATGAGAATAAAGTTCGAATGCGGCATATATTATGGAGTAAAAGTGTTTTGATCAAGTGAGTTAACACTCGTTGACAAGCTCGTTGTAACATATATGCTAGTAACATAAACGTTTGAATCGAATTGGTCGGTGTATTTTAATACTGATAAATGACTGAATAAAAGTGGCGTATTTAATATTTTTCTTAATACAGTGATGTATTTACTTTGATGGATGAGACTTTGTTTTAGCAAGTGCATCTCCAATAAAACACTAAATTGGTGCTCCAAAATAATACCAAAATATAATTTCCAATTTTTTTTGGGTGTTATAAATAGATACACTATTCATAACATCAAATTTTTTCACTTTTTGAAAATTCATATTTCAACCTTATGAGTTAACAAAAACAATATTCATTCATTTTTTTTTATATAAATTTAATAAATTTATATAATTATTTGATGAATAGTAAAATTTATAAATTATTTTATTATAAAACAAATTATATTTGGAAAGACCCTGTTAAGATATTGAAAATCACACCATATATATATTATATATATATATATAGTTTATTAAATTTACTTATTACATAAAGATGTAATAGTGTTAAACTTGTATCTTAACTTAATTCTTAATAACTAACTATTTAGAATTAAGAGTAATAATTTTTTTATTACAATATTTAATGGATTAATTAAGGAAAAAATTATATATTTGGAAAGACCGTGTTAAGATATTGAAAATCACACCAATATATATATATATATATAGTTTATTTAATTTACTTATTACATAAAGATGTAATTAGTGTTAAACTTGTATCTTAACTTAATTCTTCAATAACTAACTATTTAGAATTAAGAGTAATAATTTTTTTTATTTACAATATTTAATGGATTAATTAAGGAAAAATTATATGAGTAATTATTTTATTGGATTTATATGAAATAATATTTGTATACTAAATATATATAAATTAAATTTATGAATGGAATATTTGGATACCAAAATATACAACTTCATTGATGTAAAAAATGTATTAATCACAAGGAATTGAGAGATTATTCACCTAATTTTTTTGGTTAAGATTCTTTTTTTAATAGAAGCGTTCGAATTTCGCTTTTTCAACAGTGTGAATAAAAATTCTGATCAAAATTCAGAATGAAAAAATAAATTTTGAATCTCGAATTTTAATTTAAAAAATCTTTAATACTGAACTATATATTTTCATATTTTTAACGAGTTTAACACGTTTTGGAAGGATATAACATTTTTAGAAACATGGTCATATGTTTTTTTTATAAAGACAATAGAATTTTTATTAGGACAATCATATTTTTTTTTTTTTTGAAAGACAGTCACATTTCTGTAAGGATAATCACATTTTCCCCTAATTTTTTTTGGTTAAGATTCGGTTTTTTAATAGAGCGTTGGCACAGATTCTGCTTTTTCAACAGTGTGAATAAAAAATCTGGTTAAAAATCGGAATGAAAAATAATTTTTGAATCTCGAATTTTAATTTAAAAGTCTTGAATACCAAATTATATAGTTAGGCACATTTTTAACGAGCTTAACACGTTTTTGTGAGGATATAAACATTTTATAAGTGTGGTCATACTTTTATTATGAAGACAATAAAAATTTTATAAGGATAATCAATTTTTTTTTTTTTTGAAAACACAGTCACATTTCTGAAGGATAATCACATTTTTCCTAATTATATATTATGTCAACATAGTAGTAAATTTAGGGTTGATTTTCACCATGCAGAAGTTTGAATTTGAGAGATTCATTGATAAAAGTTGTAGGTATGATTATTAACTATATGTAAAATTTTACAGATTGTGATTTAAAGTTTGAATGAATGATATATGAATTTTTGAAAATGATTGATCTATAATCATTAATCTCTTATAAATGTAAGGGACATCTTTGGCCTTTTTTTTATCTAAACATATTGATAATATTGCTTATTTTAAAATTTATGAGTAGGCGGTGCGAATGGATGGTGGTGTGTCAAAATTGACGGTGGATATTACAGTGTCATAGGAAATTGAAGATGTACGTACAACGATTAAAAAAAATCACATCTTTAAAATTTTTCGCAATTCAAAAATTTTAAATTTTTCCCGTCTAAAATTTAAAAATTTATCCTCTCTACAATTTAGAATTTTCCCGCATCTCTACAATTTTAAAATTTTCCGTCTCTCTAAAATTTTAAATTTTTACCTTTCTAAAATTTAAAAAAATTCATGTCTTTATAAAATTTTAAAATTTTCACACATCACTAAAATTTTAAATTTCCCATCTCTCTAAAATTTTAAAATTTCTTCTTTTTCAAAAATTTTAAAATAAATAGCTACCGAAATTCTGCCATTAAATTGCTACAAAAATATATTTTGTTTTTATTTAGCTACGAAAATTCCGCCGCTAAATTGCTACGAAAATATATTATGTTCTTATTTAGCTACGGAAATTCCGTAACTTTTTAGTGACGAAATTTTATTCTGTCTCTATTTAGCTACGAAATTTTTGTCACTAATTTTAGTGACAGATATAATATTTATGTCGCTATTTATTTGGTGACCAACAAAATAGTGACAAAATTTTTCCATCGCTAACTGCTAATTAGTGACGAAATAGCTACATATTTTTCCATCACTATTTGACTATTTACTTGTAGTGCGTCTCGACACGCCAATAGCAAGTAGTAGAGTTGCGACGCGCATCAACACGCATTGCGACACAAAGAGGGTAGTCCTAGTTCATGCAAAATCATATTTTTAAAGAGGAAAGATGTAACACCCCGCCAGGGGCAATGTGTTACCGGTAAGAAACATGATTAATCCATCTCTATAAACCTCCAAATTTACTAGAAAATCGGACATGATGTATCCTAAAACTGGACAACTTGGATCGGTCTTCACAAATAATCAAGAAATGCCAAATCTGATATCTCTTCCCCTCCTCAAGTCGGTATCCAAACTCTGCCTTATCAGGCCATACTGCACTGGGTGTCCTCGGATTCGGGCCTCTGTCTGATCTCTAATTCTCACAATGACCTTAGACCTCCATTATCTGTTGCCAAGTGCAAATCTCATTATACCCATCTTCAGACTTTAAATTTCTTTGAGACTGAAAACCACCATCAACACATGATATTATAATAAATTAAATATCAGAGACTTTCATCATTAATTATTTTAAAATATTAAGATTATAAGCGGACAGACTAGCCTGCCATACCTGATCATCTCTATGATCATTAACTTTCTTCTTCTTTTTTCTTCTTTTGTTTTGATCCCCATAAATCGTTAGGTTTCGATCTTGATGTTCTTTGTTTTTTTTCCCATTTTTTCTACTTGTTAGGTAGTGCAATAATATTACTTTGAGTTTGACAAAAAAAAAAAAAAATGACATTGAACATACCAATAGCATAAGCCAAAAGGTATCCGTCCCCATCAAATATTAATTTCAATCTTTATTTGTCAACAATTAAATTCGACCACATAATTAATTACTTTTAGGGTTTCAAATATGCACGATTTAAATAAAATAATTTAATGCATATGTAACCATATAATTATATTGTAGCTAGACAAAACAGACTAGTTACTTGAAATTTTGTACATCAATAAACTTTGACTTCATAGTGATTCTTTTGCATTAGATCCACAAAGGACCAACAAAATAAAATTAAAATAAAACAATGTAGAAATTATTCACAATTGCTGGCCATGGTGGCTAAATCAAACTTTAGATTCAGTTGACCAAGATATGAGTTGACAATATGGCTCTTAAATTAATGCGTGAGAACGATATTTCATTTATTTGTGTATTTTATGTTGGGCATCGCTTTGTAATTTTAATTCCCATCAAATTTGTGTAACATTAATCAAGAGTTGACTGTGGAATTAATAAACAATTTAGTATGCAATAATAATTGTTTATTTATGAATATGTGTGTATAGAAATAAGTTAAAGAATCTTATTAGAAGATGGAGAAAATACATATTTTAATGTAATATTGTTTGTTTTTTAATATATTAAAATATGTATTTTTCTGTCTTTTACGCGATGCTTAACTTAATAAGTTAAGAGATCCTTATTGAAACTTCATTATATATACTATGATGAAGAATCCAGTTGCATGCCATTGACACCCACCATTGAAGAAGCCTCCAATGCACTTTAGGTGGAGCTTTGAAAAATGGTGCAAGCATCCAAATTAATTTTAGGTGCATTTGTTGTTTATGTTGACTTTTGAGTCATGTATTTTACTATAAATAGGGAGCTCATTTGTGAGCTCAAATCATCCAAAAAAAAAAAACATTACGCTTCAAGAATAGAAAGCTTAGAGAGTATTAGAGAGTGAAATTTTTTGTAAAGAGTGTAAACACTTATAATTATATTCTTATAGTAATAGATTCAGTTTTTCCTCATAAACACTCTTCACTGATTAGAGAATCACAACATGGCACACATTTACACATATGTCAAACTGAAAATTATTTTATATTTTTTTTTTTGAAATCATTAGAAATCACACCTTCAAACCATTCATTCTGAGCTTAAGCGGAGCAAGTAAAACATCTGGTTGTCCTAGGCTCTTACAAGAAATACACTTCCTGAATTCGAATACATGACATCAATGTGAGATCATGAACTTTAAACCACCAAATCACGTCCCTTGGGAACCTATATATCAAAAAGTTATGAGTAAACAATTATAAAAATATGTAAAGCTAAAAGAGTTTCAGTTTAACACAAGTGTTGATCCATGATACCTAAAACAGTTTGTGGTTTGACAAGTGTGTAAATGTTGATATATTACTTTTTGATGAAGAACATGTGTGCAGAGTTTTGGTAATATGTGTGTAGGGGTGGCAATTTGGGTCATGATTTGTTTATTCGTTCAATTCGATTCGTTTAAAAGTGAATACGGGTTTGAAAAAATAGATTCGTTTAATAAATGGGTCAATTCGATTTGATTCGTTTAATAAACGAATCGAATACGAATTTAAGCTTATGGATTCATTTATTCGTTTATGATTCGTTTTATTATTTTCTTTTACTAGTTATTATTATTTTTTAATTAAGATTTGAGAAATTATAGCTAATTATCATAGAGAAAAAAATATTTTCGATATTTGGTGAGATATTTTTAATAAATATATTAATTACATATTTTATATTTATATATTTATGAAGAATTCATGTAAATCAACTATGGTAAATTATGATATTAAATAATGTTGGAAAATGCTTATGAGTAAGCATTTTGAGGCGCAATTTTAAACATGATCCACTTCGTGTTAGTGGTTGTTATTAAATGATTCGGATACTCCTCCGTGAGTAGTTCGAAATGGTATATTCATATGCTTAAAATGATGCTTGGGTGAATGAGAATTGTTGCTCAAAGTTCACTCATTGGTGTTGGAAAATAAAGAGAAATGAGTTTGTCCCACATGGGAAAGCTATTAGAGAGAATTTGTGCTTATATATGATTGCTCATATGTAGATGGGTAAGAGTTATAAGGATAGAGGCTCTCTCTACGTGCGCGCGCAGGGGGGTGCAAATCAAAATCCAAACAGGCTTGGCTCGTGTGCACCTGCGCGTCCTGCGTACACGAATGCCGGACCAAATTGTGCGGGCCCGGCCCAACCAATTTTTGCAAGTCTCTTTATTTTTCCAAGCCTTTTGAAGTTCCATAACAGTTAATTTAATTCTATTAAATTAATTTGGGGGTTACAAGTAAATGGAAGGTCTCTCACTCATGTGATTAATTGGCATGTTTATTTTTCTTTTATAAAGGAAGTAGTGCTTTCGTTTTTGAGAGTTAGGACATACAACACACACAGAAGAGTTCAAGCATTTTTGTGGTTCGTTGGAAACGAGTTTGGTGGTGCCCTTACTTGTTTGTTTTCCGTTGCATCTTGGGAAACAATCGTCTCACGTTCTACGGCACCATCGGTAGGGGATGAATTTATTTTAAGGATATTGTTGACATCAACGCCTCAGAACAGTGAAGCTCTGGGTCTGATCTTCTTTGCTGGTTCGTTTCCGATTTGGTTATTGGAACGTCAGTGGCTGATTTCAGGGTCCGCTCTCAGCGTCTGCTTCTGCTCTCAGCGTCTGCCTCTGCTCTCAGCGTCTGCCTCTGCTCTCAGGGTCTGCTCTGTGGGTCTGACGTGAGGGTCTGATTTCAGGGTCTGCCGAGAGGGTCTGCCGGGCTGAAATTAAGCCTAATTTGGATTTCCTTGTAACTACCGAAATATTTTTAATATTTTTAATACAGTCTTAAAACAAATTCGACTCTGTGGATATTGAAATCAGTCCAAACACAGTAGATCCGAATATGGCAGCCTCTTCGGTTGGCCAGAATGTTGTGGCAGCCCCCGTGGCTGACCAAAGTGCAGTGGCAGCCTCTTCGGCTGGCCAACTTGCTTCAGCCTCTGGGCTTAATATGGCAGCCGATGTGGCTGGCCAAGGTGTTGCTGCCTCTATGGCTAGACAATTTGTTGGCCATGTGAGCCATGTCAATTCTGATGCGGAAAAACCTAACAAATTCACTGGTCAGAATTTCAAAAGGTGGCAACATAAGATGTTCTTTTACTTGACCACGTTGAACCTTGCGAGGTTCCTAAAGGAAGATGCTCATGCACCCACGGTGGGTGAGATTGATATCCAAGTGATCAGTGCGATTGATGCTTGGAAACATTCTGAATTCCTATGTAGGAATTATGTGCTAAATGGGCTAAGTGATTCCTTGTACAGTGTGTACGCTGGAATGAAAACAGCAAAAGGGCTTTGGGAATCTTTGGATCGAAAATATAAAACTGAGGATGCCGGTACTAAGAAATTTGACGTAGGCCGTTTCCTAGATTTTAAAATGGTTGATTCCAAAACTGTGTTAAGCTAAGTACAAGAACTGCAGATTATTCTAGCAGAAATTCATGCTGAGGGAATGAGTTTAAGTGAAACCTTCCAAGTAGCCTCGATGATTGAGAAACTACCACCTGGTTGGAAAGATTTCAAGAATTATCTCAAGCATAAGCGAAAAGAAATGAGCATTGAAGACTTGGTTCTTAAGCTGAGAATTGAGGAAGATAACCGAGTATCTGACAAGAGAGGAATCTCTCATGAGGCCAAGGCAAATGTTATTGAACATGGCCATAAGAACAAGAACCTTAAGAACAAAGGGTCAAAAATGGGCCCTAAAGGAGGAGTTTCCAAGAAATCAAAATTTCATGGAAGATGCTTCAACTGTGACAAAATGGGTCACAAGTCTTCTGAGTGCAGACTGCCGAAGAAGAAAAGGAATCAAGAGGCTAATATGATGGAAAACATGTCTCGAGATGTTTCAGACATTAACCTTTCTGTTGTGGTTTCTAAGGTGAATCTGGTGGGTTCTAACCCAAGAGAGTGGTGGATTGACACTGGTGCCACTCGACATGTGTGCTCGGACCAGAGCATGTTTTCTTCATTTGAGCCTGCTGGTAATGGGGAAAAAATATTCATGGAAAATTCAGCAACATCTGAGATTAAAGGTCAAGGAAATGTGATTCTGAAGATGACCTCTGGGAAAGAGTTGACTTTGAATAATGTTTTGTATGTACCTGAAATACGGAAGAATCTTGTGTCTGGATCGCTTCTGAACAAGCATTGATTCCGGATGGTGTTCGAGTCTGATAAAGTAGTTTTGACTAAAAATGGGATGTATGTGGGAAAAGGGTATGTAACTGATGGGCTCTTTAAGCTCAATGTAATGGTTGTTAAACCCAAGAATATCAATAAAGCTAGTTCTTCTACTTATATTGTTGAGTACTCTAATCTATGGCATGGTAGATTAGGCCATGTTAATTTTAATTCATTGCGGAAATTAATTAACATGAATCACATTTCCAATTTTAAAATTGATAACAAACATAAGTGTGATACTTGTGTTGAGGCAAAACTAACAAGATCATCTTTTCATAGTATTGAAAGAAACTCTGAACCACTTGATCTAATTCATACTGATGTATGTGATTTTAATTCAATACAATCGAGAGGCGGTAATAAATATTTTATTACCTTTATTGATGATTGCACAAGATTTTGCTATGTGTATTTGATGAAAAGCAAGGATGAAGCTATAGAGAAATTTGTTCTCTATAAGAATGAAGTTGAGAACCAACTGAATAAAAGAATTAAGGAGTTAAGAAGTTATCGTGGTGGTGAGTATGTTTTTCCTTTTGAATCACTTTGCGAACAAAATGGAATCATACATAAAACCACAGCTCTTTATTCACCTCAATCCAATGGGATTGCGGAACGGAAGAATCGTACCTTGAAAGAGATGATGAACGTTATGTTAATCAGCTCTGGCTTACCTCAGAATATGTGGGGAGAAGCTGTCTTATCAGCTAATTACCTTTTAAATAAGGTACCACGGAAAGAAGCAGGAAAAACTCCTTATGAAATGTGAAAAGGAATAGTACCTTCCTATAAATTCCTACGAGTGTGGGGGTGTCTTGCCAAAGTAGTCATTCCTCCACCTAAGAAGGTGAAGATATGACCAAAAACTGTTGATTGTATTTTCATAGGATATGCACATAACAGTAATGCTTATCCATTTCTTGTGCATGAGTCTAATGTACCAGATATTCACAAGAATACGATAATAGAGTCGAGGAATGCATCCTTTTTCGAATACTTTTTTCCCTGTAAAACTAATTCGAATTCAAATGTGCACAAACGGGCACATGAGACTATCAGTGAAGATGGTCAGGACCAAGAACACATAAATGTTCTAGAGGATCAACAAGTTGTTGAACTTGAACCAAGACATAGCAAAAGAGCTAGAACGGAAAAATCATTTGGTCCAGATTTTCTGACATTTTTGCTAGAGAATGATCCTCAAAGCTATAACGAAGCTGTAAGGTCAGCTGATGGTGCTTTGTGGAAAGAAGCCATCAATAGTGAAATTGAATCCATCTTACAAAATCACACATGGGATTTAGTGAATCTTCTTCCAGGATGTAAACCTTTAGGGTCCAAGTGGATTTTCAAAAAGAAAATGAAGGCAGATGGATCAATTGACAAGTACAAAGCAAGACTTGTAATTAAATGTTACAGACAACGTGAAGGTCTTGATTACTTTGATAATTATTCTCCTGTAACGAGAATAAATTCCATAAGGATGATACTAGCGATTGCAGCTTTGCGCAATCTTGAGGTACATCAGATGGATGTGAAAACAGCCTTTCTGAATAGAGATTTAGATGAAGAAAACTACATGGAACAACCTGAAGGCTTTATAGCTCCAGGACAAGAAAAGAAAGTCTGTAAGTTAGTAAAATCCTTGTATGGATAAAACAAGCTCCGGACAAATGGCATAAAAAGTTTGACGACACCATGTTGTCAAATGGTTTCACAATCAATGAATGTGATAAGTGTGTTTATGCAGAGAGACAGAAGTTGGCTATGTCATTTTATGTCTCTACGTTGATGACATATTGATTGTCGGGAGTGATGTTAAAATGGTGAAAACTACCAAGAATATGCTGAAATCCAAGTTTGACATGAAAGACATGGGTCTATCAGATGTCATTCTGGGAATAAAGATCTCGAGAAGTCCAGATGGACTTATTCTTGATCAGTCGCACTATGTGGACAAGATTCTTGGTAAATTCAACAATGATGATTCTACTGTGGCTAGAACTCCTTTAGATGTGAGTCTACACCTATCAAAGAATAGGGGATAGGGTATATCTCAAATAGAATACTCTATAGTGATCGAGAGTTTGATGTACTTATCGAGTTGTACAAGGTCTGATATAGCCTGTACAGTAAACAAGCTCAGCATATATACGAGTAATCCAGAGGTTGATCACTGGAAAGCAATAGTAAGAGTACTCAGGTACTTACGTTTTACTCGTAATTATGGGTTGCACTATCATAGATATCCAGCTGTAGTCGAAGGATACAGTGATGCTAATGGATATCTGACATGAAAGACTCAAAGTCTACCAGTGGCTAGTGTTTACACTAGCAGGTGCAGCTATATCATGGAAATCCTCCAAACAGACTGTGATAGTGTAGGCACTACATTTTTTGCATATAAAACCCGATGATGAGTCTCATTTGGAGGCACTACCTTTTAAGTCGCGGAAGTCGCGGGAAAAGCACGTCGGAAGGGCAAAGTTGGAAATTAGCATTTGGTCGGATTTAACTCGCTTGTTTCGCTTCGGGTTCGCTTGTGGGAACTCTATTTTAAAACACACCAAACCCATTAAATCACATCTCACAAATTAATTAATTAAAACACTTAAAATACGTGTCACGAATTAAATTGAATTAAAAATAATTAAACTTAAATTAAATAACTAAATTGAAATTAAACTAAATCAAATTTAAATCCATTTAAACAAATCAAATTAAAGTCCAATCCAATTATAACCAATTAAATTAAATTCACAAATTAAATTAAACTAAATCTAATTAAATTAAATTTCAAAATTAAATAAATCACTCATCTAATTTAAATATATTCTTACCTAAAATAATTAATTAAATCACCTCTCTTATTTAATTGATTTTCTTTCCTTTAAAATGAAACCATGCATAACCCTAATTCTCACACCCTACTAAAAAATAACATTCATCCAACATATCAACTCAATGGCCCCTAACCTAGACTATTCACGGCAATCATCAAACACAATAACCCTAGACACTCAACTACCCATATATAAAACAAAACCATCACAGCCCCTCTGAGGGACGGCCAACAGATCAACGCCATGGCCCCTAACCTCATCAGCCGACTCACGAAGTAAAGCTTAATCTTCTTCTCTCATTCGCCTCTCTCATACACCCAGCAGCCCCCTTCACCACGCCAAAAAACCCAAATGAAGCAGCCCCCCTGACCTCACCTTCCACTCACGTAAGCATCTCATTGACCTTTGCTTCACACCATTAAAATCCACTCACAAAGCCACGCCTAGCCTTCACGTTAAAAACCACGTCGCAGCCCACGAACCATACCTTGGCCTCACACTAAATCATCAAACGCCCATGCCCCTCTACTTGCCACGAAGCCTGCTTCAAGCGTCACTCATTCCACACGCACCCACTTCACGCCCACTCACCGACGCACACACTCAACCAAAAACCACACGTTGCCGCACTCAAAACCCAACCTTCACACACCTGCCACCACGCAATTAATCATCAAAACCCAACCTTCACGCAAGCAATCACCGACCAGCCCCTCACGCCCATTAACTTAACGCCTCTACATTGCTTCTCGCCAATGGCCATCAACAGCACGCCCATATATCCCACTCAGCCAATTCACGTGAAGTCCCCCTAAACCATATAAAATCTGCCGTAATAACCTCCCAAAAATCACGCCCTAAATCATATAAAATCTGACGCATAACCTCCCAAAAATCACGCCTTAAACTGCCTCCCATTGCCGAATCCAACAAGCCGTCAACTGCCCTCCAGAACAAACCCAAAAAGTCCAGAAATTGCCCAGAAAACTGTCCAGAAAACTGCCCAGAAAACTGCTCAGTTTTCACTCCAAAACAGTGCCTAAAATAACCAAAACAGTGACCAGAAAATACCCTTAAAACAGCAACGAAACGGAGTGAAAACAGCAGCCCGAACAACGAAACAGCGAAGAAAGACATTGAGCTAGTGAACCAGAAAAGTTTCGGAATATCAACTCTTCCGACGGCCGTTTGTAACGCGCTTTCGAGAGACGACAAAAGAGGTTAGACCTGAGGGCACCCTTTTACTTATATCTTTCGTTGCATTTTATTTATTTTAAAAATATTATTACATGAGAGTCGTTTGAAGTATGATGTGATTGTTGGATGAGCGGGATATGTGTTCCCTTTTGTGGTATATCGGATGGAAACCCGGACGTAAATTCTGTAGCCGATTCCGAATGGACGGTAGTGCGGTCTGCGCTCGGGATACAACGCCACGTACCACTTAAGATATACATATCTCGTCTCATCCAAATTTGTATTTGAGCATGTTATAGTTCGTAGGTTGTTTATTTTTTGTTTAAAGCATGATTTAGTTTAGTTCATTATTTAACTTTCAAAGAACGATTATGTTATTAGGCATGTTGTTTCTTCATTCTTATGCATGATGTTTCGTTTCGTTTATAATTAAGCTTAAATAGTTATTTGTTTATTTCGGTTTAATGGTTCAATATGCTCGTTGTATTATATTGCGTGGAGTTATTTGGATGAAAGCATGTTAGATCTAAGTACCCTTGATCATGATTATTGAGTAGACTCGGTTGATTTATTGCACAAATTATATCATCACAAGTGACATAAGTAAGGGACCATTCTGAACCCAATGGTTTGAGGTCTTCCTTGCAAGGGGTGAGTGCGGCCTTAAATCTTTATCCCGGTTCACACCGGATGGCGACTCCATGTTATTTCGTACTCCCAACTAGGCCGCGAGCCTAGAACATCGTCGTCAGTTTCTGTGTCCTACAGTCTGGCGACTCCACTGGGGGGGATAGAGAATCGGCCCCGAAATAATGTCTTGTAATGTTTGGATTTGTGCTTTAATCAACCGTGTCTACAGTGGTTGAAGGGGTTTAGTTAAATGCATTGTCAGCGAGAGCCTTTGTCCGCGCTCCCATAAACCCACATGTGAACCTTAGTCGTAGAACTGATAGAAATTATTTGTTTTTTGTTTTGGACCATCGTCATTTGGATCCAGTTGGACCTTTTGTCAAAAGATGGGAACTTGTTGGGCCATTTAAACTGGGATGAGTTCAGGTCCTTTGACAGTTGGGCCAAAAGCTTCTAAAACGCCGATGGGCCATTTTATGTTTGGGGTCTTTTATCATTTGAAGTTGTTTAGCCAGGTTATCGCAAATGTGTAAACCTGTTGGGCCTTTTCAACTGTGACAAGTTTGCACTGTGCAATAGTATGATTGAATACTTTAAAATGATAATGGGCCAACTTATATATCTCATACATCGTACGCATCTCATGCATCTCATGCATACACGCATTATGTTAACCCTTGTGTCTTAAAAGCCATCATAGATATCCGTTGGGTTAGAGAAGAAAAAAAAAGATTTGTCAAGAAGAGTTTAGCAAACATGGATATTGGGGAAAATGAAACCGAGAACAGAGAAGTTTACGGCAATGATAGAAATACCATTTTGAAAAAAGAAAAAAAAATGAAAAAAAATGAAAAAAGAAAAAAAAGAAAAAAAAAAGAAAAAGAAAAAAAAGGGTTGTTTAGTCCTTAATAGTTAGACATAAGTCCGATGATGAAATTGATTGCTTTAGAGTGAAACTATAGAAACGATAAACCATTGACGTGCTTTTATCTGATGCTTTGATTAATTGATCTATGTTAGACTCGTAAGCACTTGATTATGGTTTTTAGCAGTGAAAACCTGAGTAGTTAGCAAAGTGACTAGTCGAAGAAATTGTGGGTCGGTGAATGACCGTTTGCTTAGATGTCTATCTTGATTTGCTTATGTTATGATGTGTGGTATGGTTGAAAATAAAAGAAAAGTCTCTAAGGAAAAAATTTTGAACCACCTATAACCGATAAGCGTGAAGCTACCCATGGGCGAGTATTAGGACCACCATGAGGAGAAATGCTACCTTAAAGGGTAGGTGTGTTGAAGAAAGAGAAAGAAAAAAAAAGAAAGAAAAATAAAAGAAAAGAAAAAAGAAGTTCAAAAAAAAAAGAGAAAGAGACAAAAGAGAAAGAAAACCATACCACATTGAGCACAAAAAAGCAACTGCAGGCATAACTGAGACATCTAGGTTGGTTTGACCCATCGATCCCCATTTTTAAACGAAATCATTGAGTTAGCTTACTTAAGGATTAAGCTGCAAAGGAACCTTTGCACACACACACTTTGAGTCTGGCATAGATCATTTATTCAAAAACTCAGATTTGAGTTGCATTGAGTGTTTTGAATGTTCTCTGGTTTCATTACTGGACATTCCTTGAGGACGATAATATGTATAACTATTGGGACTATTTCTTAGCATGTGATATAGTATGATGATATAGAAGGCCCCACCATGTGGTTCATCTTAACCAAGTGCAAACAGCGGAAATCAGAAAGCTAAACCAAGACTGGGGGCGACCAGTCTACCACCTCGCGAATCCGAGACATAACAAGATATTGAACCATGAGACCAGAGAGAAGACTGAGCAATCACCTGGAGAACCGACGGAAGACCTAACCCAACATAATAGGAAATTCATTCATGCATGCATGCATACACGTGACATATTTTGCATTCTTTTTGTGTTTGTTTTGTTTTGAATTCACAGGTTTCAAAGAGGGAAAAGAGAAAGCGGCAAAGTCAAGCCAATCAGAAACAACAACAATTTTAAGAATGAATCAGCATCAGTTTCAGAAATGAATAAGTATCAGTCTGGGGGTGAGGCCCGCATCAGTGTTAGTTCTGCCGGGTATGACATTCTGGGGGCGAGGCCCACAATTATCATCAGTGTTAGTTTTGCCGAGTATGGCGTTCTGAGGGCGAGGCCCACAATGTTTTAGTAGCAGATTTGCCGGGTATGGCATTCTAGGGGCGAGGCCCACATTAGTTCAGCATCAGTTTTGCCAGGTACGGCACTCCGGGTATGGAGATATCAGATCAGTTTTGCCAGGTACGGCACTCCGGGGATGGAGATATTATAGTAGCACTCCGGGTATGGAGACACAGCATCGGTTTCATCGGGTATGGCACTCTTGGAATAAAGCCCACGTTCAGTATAGTTCGAGAATGAACAAGCCGAGAATGGCACTCCGAGAATGGAGCACAGTTCGAGAATGAACAAGCCGAGAATGGCACAAAGAGAATGGAGCACAATTCGAGAATGAACAAGAAGAGAATGGCAATCCGAGAAATGGAGCAGAGTTCGAGAATGAACAAGTCGAGAATGGCACTCCAAGAATGGAGCAAGGTTCGGGAATAAACAAGCCGAGAATGGCAATCCGAGAATGAAGTACAATTCGGGAATGAACAAAGTTGGGAATGGCATTCCGAGAATGGAGCACAGTTCGAGAATGAACAAAAGCCGGGAATGACACTCCGAGAATGGAGCACGGTTCGGGAATGGATCACCTCACAGCACGGTTCGGGAATGGACCACCTCACAGTAACAGTTCGGGAATGGACCACCTCACAGTAACGATTCAGGAATGGACCATCTCATACAGTATAGTTCGGGAATAAACCATTACATCAGCATCAGCATCAGTTTTGGGAATGATTACAGGGCCGAGGCCCACATCAGTATCACTCTGGGGGCGAGGCCCATATCAGTATCAGTTTGGGGCGAGGCCCATATCAGTCTGGGGGCGAGGCCCACATCAGTTTCAGTCTGGGGGCGAGGCCCACATCAGTTTCGGTCTGGGGGCGAGACCCACATTAGTGTCAGTCTAGGGGCGAGGCCCACATCAGTATCAGTCTGGGGGCGAGGCCCATATCAGTATCAATCTGGGGCGAGTCCTACATCGGTATCAGCTTGGGGATGAGTCACAGGGCGAGGCCCACACTAATATCAGTTTGGGGCGAGGCCCATATCAGTTTGGGGCGAGGCCCATATCAGTTAGGGGCGAGGCCTATATCAGTTTCAGTCTGGGGGCGAGGCCCACTTTGTCAGCGGTATTGGGTCGAGGTGCCCAGGGTCGAGGTGCCCACTACATCATCAGTTCGAGGGCGAGGTCTCTATTGTCAGCGGTGTTGGGTTGAGGTGCCCAGGGTCGAGGTGCCCACTACATCATCAGTTCGAGGACGAGGTCCCTATTGTCAGTGGTGTTGGGTCGAGGTGCCCAGGGTCGAGGTGACCACTACATCATCAGTTCGAGGGTGAGGTCTCTATTGTCAGCGGTGTTGGGTCGAGGTGCCCAGGGTCAAGGTGCCCCCATTGTTGGTTGTAGTTCCGGGTCGAGGTGCCCAGGGTCGAGGTGCCCACTACATCATCAGTTCGATCGAGGGCGAGGTCCCTATTGTTAACGGTGTTGGGTCGAGGTGCCCAGGGTCGAGGTGCCCCCGTTATCGGTTGTAGTTCGGGTCGAGGTGCCCATTACATCATCAGTTCGAGGGCGAGGTCCCTATTGTCAACGGTGTTGGGTCGAGGTGTGTTATGGTCGAGGTGCCCCCGTTGTCAGTTGTAGTTCCGGGTCGAGGTACCCACTACATCATCAGTTTGAGGGCGAGGCCCACTTTGCCAGCGGTATTGGGTCGAGGTGCCCGCGTTGTCGGTTGCAGTTCCGGGATGCGTCCCAGGGTCGAGGGCCCACTACATCATCAGCATAATTCACATTCGGTGGTTCGGGAACAAAGCCTAGAGGTCGAGGCACCTCGCCATCATATCATTTCAGTTCAGCACAACAGGCAAGTCAAGTGGCAGCTGGCGAGCCAGGTAAGTGAAAATGCATTGCATAACTTTGATAGGATGGTCACTGTTACACATTACACAAGTCCCATCAAAGTGGGGGCGACTGTAGGCACTACATTTTTTGCATATAAAACCCGATGATGAGTCTCATTTAGAGGCACTACCTTTTAAGTCGCGGAAGTCGCGAGAAAAGCACGTCGGAAGGGCAAAGTTGGAAATTAGCATTTGGTCGGATTTAACTCGCTTGTTTCGCTTCGGGTTCGCTTGTGGGACCTCTATTTTAAAACACACCAAACCCATTAAATCACATCTCACAAATTAATTAATTAAAACACTTAAAATACGTGTCACGAATTAAATTGAATTAAAAATAATTAAACTTAAATTAAATAACTAAATTGAAATTAAACTAAATCAAATTAAAATCCATTTAAACTAAATCAAATTAAAGTCCAATCCAATTATAACCAATTAAATTAAATTCACAAATTAAATTAAACTAAATCTAATTAAATTAAATTTCAAAATTAAATAAATCACTCATCTAATTTAAATATATTCTTACCTAAAATAATTAATTAAATCACCTCCCTTATTTAATTGATTTTCTTTCCTTTAAAATGAAACCATGCATAACCCTAATTCTCACACCCTACTATAAAAATAACATTCATCCAACATATCAACTCAATGGCCCCTAACCTAGACTATTCACGGCAATCATCAAACACAATAAACCCTAGACACTCAACTACCCATATATAAAACAAAACCATCACAGCCCCTCTGAGGGACGGCCAACAGATCAACGCCATGGCCCCTAACCTCATCAGCCGACTCACGAAGTAAAGCTTAATCTTCTTCTCTCATTCGCCTCTCTCATACACCCAGCAGCCCCCTTCACCACGCCAAATAACCCAAATGAAGCAGCCCCCCTGACCTCACCTTCCACTCACGTAAGCATCCCATTGACCTTTGCTTCACACCATTAAAATCCACTCACAAAGCCACGCCTAGCCTTCACGTTAAGAACACGTCGCAGCCCACGAACCATACCTTGGCCTCACACTAAATCATCAAACGCCCATGCCCCTCTACTTGCCACGAAGCCTGCTTCAAGCGTCACTCATTCCACACGCACCCACTTCACGCCCACTCACCGACGCACACACTCAACCAAAAACCACACGTTGCCGCACTCAAAACCCAACCTTCACACACCTGCCACCACGTAATTAATCATCAAACACAACCTTCACGCAAGCAATCACCGACCAGCCCCTCACGCCCATTAACTTAACGCCTCTACATTGCTTCTCGCCAATGGCCATCAACAGCACGCCCATATATCCCACTCAGCCAATTCACGTGAAGTCCCCCTAAACCATATAAAATCTGCCGTAATAACCTCCCAAAAATCACGCCCTAAATCATATAAAATCTGACGCATAACCTCCCAAAAATCACGCCTTAAACTGCCTCCCATTGCCGAATCCAACAAGCCGTCAACTGCCCTCCAGAACAAACCCAAAAAGTCCAGAAATTGCCCAGAAAACTGTCCAGAAAACTGCCCAGAAAACTGCTCAGTTTTCACTCCAAAACAGTGCCTAAAATAACCAAAACAGTGACCAGAAAATACCCTTAAAACAGCAACGAAACGGAGTGAAAACAGCAGCCCGAACAACGAAACAGCGAAGAAAGACGTTGAGCTAGTGAACCAGAAAAGTTTCGGAATATCAACTCTTCCGACGGCCGTGTAACGCGCTTTCGAGAGACGACAAAAGAGGTTAGACCTGAGGGCACCCTTTTACTTATATCTTTCGTTGCATTTTATTTATTTTAAAAATATTATTACATGAGAGTCGTTTGAAGTATGATGTGATTGTTGGATGAGCGGGATATGTGTTCCCTTTTGTGGTATATCGGATGGAAACCCGGACGTAAATTCTGTAGCCGATTCCGAATGGACGGTAGTGCGGTCTGCACTCGGGATACAACGCCACGTACCACTTAAGATATACATATCTCGTCTCATCCAAATTTGTATTTGAGCATGTTATAGTTCGTAGGTTGTTTATTTTTTGTTTAAAGCATGATTTAGTTTAGTTCATTATTTAACTTTCAAAGAACGATTATGTTATTTAGGCATGTTGTTTCTTCATTCTTATGCATGATGTTTCGTTTATAATTAAGCTTAAATAGTTATTTGTTTATTTCGGTTTAATGGTTCAATATGCTCGTTGTGTTATATTGCGTGGAGTTATTTGGATGAAAGCATGTTAGATCTAAGTACCCTTGATCATGATTATTGAGTAGACTCGGTTGATTTATTGCACAAATTATATCATCACAAGTGACATAAGTAAGGGACCATTCCGAACCCAATGGTTTGAGGTCTTCCCTTGCAAGGGGTGAGTGCGGCCTTAAATCTTTGTCCCGGTTCACACCGGATGGCGACTCCATGTTATTTCGTACTCCCAACTAGGCCGCGAGCCTAGAACATCGTCGTCAGTTTCTGTGTCCTACAGTCTGGCGACTCCACTGGGGATAGAGAATCGGCCCCGAAATAATGTCTTGTAATGTTTGGATTTGTGCTTTAATCAACCGTGTCTACAGTGGGTTGAAGGGGTTTAGTTAAATGCATTGTCAGCGAGAGCCTTCGTCAGCGAGAGCCTTTGTCTGCGCTCCCATAAACCCACATGTGAACCTTAGTCGTAGAACTGATAGAAATTATTTGTTTTTTGTTTTGGACCATCGTCATTTGGACCCAGTTGGACCTTTTGTCAAAAGATGTGAACTTGTTGGGCCATTTAAACTGGGATGAGTTCAGGTCCTTTGACAGTTGGGCCAAAAGCTTCTAAAACGCCGATGGGCCATTTTATGTTTGGGGTCTTTTATCATTTGAAGTTGTTTAGCCAGGTTATCGCAAAGGTGTAAACCTGTTGGGCCTTTTCAACTGTGACAAGTTTGCACTGTGCAATAGTATGATTGAATACTTTAAAATGATAATGGGCCAACTTATATATCTCATACATTGTACGCATCTCATGCATCTCATGCATACACGCATCATGTTAACCCTTGTGTTTTAAAAGCCATCATAGATATCCGTTGGGTTAGAGAAGAAAAAAAAAAGATTTGTCAAGAAGAGTTTAGCAAACATGGATATTGGGGAAAATGAAACCGAGAAACAGAGAAGTTTACGGCAATGATAGAATACCATTGTGAAAAAAGAAAAAAAAATGAAAAAAAAATGAAAAAAGAAAATAAGAAAAAAAAAGAAAAAAAAAAGAAAAAGAAAAAAAGGGTTGTTTAGTCCTTAATAGTTAGACATGAGTCCGATGATGAAATTGATTGCTTTAGAGTGAAACTATAGAAATGATAAACCATTGACGTGCTTTTATCTGATGCTTTGATTAATTGATCTATGTTAGACTCATAAGCACTTGATTATGGTTCTTAGCAGTGAAAACCTGAGTAGTTAGCAAAGTGACTAGTCGAAGAAATTGAAGGTCGGTGAATGACCGTTTGCTTAGATGTCTATCTTGATTTGCTTATGTTATGATGTGTGGTATGGTAGAAAATAAAATAAAAGTCTCTAAGGAAAAAATTTTGAACCACCTATAACCGATAAGCGTGAAGCTACCCATGGGCGAGTATTAGGACCACCATGAGGAGAAATGCTACCTTAAAGGGTATGACATTCTGGGGGCGAGGCCCACAATTATCATCAGTGTTAGTTTTGCCGAGTATGGCGTTCTGAGGGCGAGGCCCACAATGTTTTAGTAGCAGATTTGCCGGGTATGGCATTCTAGGGGCGAGGCCCACATTAGTTCAGCTTCAGTTTTGCCAGGTACGGCACTCCGGATATGGAGATATCAGATCAGTTTTGCCAGGTACGGCACTCCGGGGATGGAGATATTACAGTAGCACTCCGGGTATGGAGACACAGCATCGGTTTCGTCGGGTATGGCACTCTTGGAATAAAGCCCACGTTCAGTATAGTTCGAGAATGAACAAGCCGAGAATGGCACTCCGAGAATGGAGCACAGTTCGAGAATGAACAAGCCGAGAATGGCACTCCGAGAATGGAGCACAATTCGAGAATGAACAAGAAGAGAATGGCAATCCGAGAAATGGAGCAGAGTTCGAGAATGAACAAGTCGAGAATGGCACTCCAAGAATGGAGCAAGGTTCGGGAATAAACAAGCCGAGAATGGAAATCCGAGAATGAAGTACAATTCGGGAATGAACAAAGTCGGGAACGACATTCCGAGAATGGAGCACAGTTCGGGAATGAACAAAAGCCGGGAATGACACTCCGAGAATGGAGCACGGTTCGGGAATGGATCACCTCACAGCACGGTTCGGGAATGGACCACCTCACAGTAACAGTTCGGGAATGGACCACCTCACAGTAACGGTTAAGGAATGGACAATCTCATACAGTATAGTTCGGGAATGAACCATTACATCAGCATCAGCATCAGCATCAGTTTTGGGAATGAGTACAGGGCCGAGGCCCACATCAGTATCAGTCTGGGGGCGAGGCCCATATCAGTATCAGTTTGGGGCGAGGCCCATATCAGTCTGGGGGCGAGGCCCACATCAGTTTCAGTCTGGGGGCGAGGCCCACATCAGTTTCGGTCTGGGGACGAGACCCACATCAGTGTCAGTCTAGGGGCGAGGCCCACATCAGTATCAGTCTGGGGGCGAGGCCCATATCAGTATCAATCCGGGGCGAGTCCTACATCGGTATCAGCTGGGGATGAGTCACAGGGCGAGGCCCACACTAATATCAGTTTGGGGCGAGGCCCATATCAGTTTGGGGCGAGGCCCATATCAGTTAGGAGCGAGGCCCATATCAGTTAGGGGCGAGGCCCATATCAGTTTCAGTCTGGGGGCGAGGCCCACTTTGTCAGCGGTATTGGGTCGAGGTGCCCAGGGTCGAGGTGCCCACTACATCATCAGTTCGAGGGCGAGGTCCCTATTGTCAGCGGTGTTGGGTCGAGGTGCCCAGGGTCGAGGTGCCCACTACATCATCAGTTCGAGGACGAGGTCCCTATTTTCAGCGGTGTTGGGTCGAGGTGCCCAGGGTCGAGGTGCCCACTACATCATCAGTTTGAGGGTGAGGTCTCTATTGTCAGCGGTGTTGGGTCGAGGTGCCCAGGGTCGAGGTGCCCCAATTGTTGGTTGTAGTTCCGAGTCGAGGTGCCCTGGGTCGAGGTGCCCACTACATCATCAGTTCGAGGGCGAGGTCCCTATTGTCAGCGGTGTTGGGTCGAGGTGCCCCCGTTGTCGGTTGTAGTTTCGGGTCGAGGTGCCCATTACATCATCAGTTCGAGGACGAGGTCCCTATTGTCAGCGGTGTTGGGTCGAGGTGCCCAGGGTCGAGGTGCCCCCGTTGTCAGTTGTAGTTCCGGGTCGAGGTTCCCAGGGTCGAGGTACCCACTACATCATCAGTTTGAGGGCGAGGCCCATTTTTCCAGCGGTATTGGGTCGAGGTGCCCGCGTTGTCGGTTGCAGTTCTGGGATGCGTCCCAGGGTCGAGGGCCCACTGCATCATCAGCATAATTCACATTCGGTGGTTCGGGAACAAAGCCTAGAGGTCGAGGCACCTCGCCATCATATCATTTCAGTTCATCACAACAGGCAAGTCAAGTGGCAGCTGGCGAGCCAGGTAAGTGAAAATGCATTGCATAACTTTGATAGGATGGTCACTGTTACACATTACACAAGTCCCATCAATGTGGGGGCGACTGTAGGCACTACATTTTTTGCATATAAAACCCGATGATGAGTCTCATTTGGAGGCACTACCTTTTAAGTCGCGGAAGTCGCGGGAAAAGCACGTCGGAAGGGCAAAGTTGGAAATTAGCATTTGGTCGGATTTAACTCGCTTGTTTCGCTTCGGGTTCGCTTGTGGGACCTCTATTTTAAAACACACCAAACCCATTAAATCACATCTCACAAATTAAATAATTAAAACACTTAAAATACGTGTCACGAATTAAATTGAATTAAAAATAATTAACTTAAATTAAATAACTAAATTGAAATTAAACTAAATCAAATTAAAATCCATTTAAACTAAATCAAATTAAAGTCCAATCCAATTATAACCAATTAAATTAAATTCACAAATTAAATTAAACTAAATCTAATTAAATTAATTTCAAAATTAAATAAATCACTCATCTAATTTAAATATATTCTTACCTAAAATAATTAATTAAATCACCTCCCTTATTTAATTGATTTTCTTTCTTTTAAAATGAAACCATGCATAACCCTAATTCTCACACCCTACTATAAAAATAACATTCATTCAACATATCAACTCAATGGCCCCTAACCTAGACTATTCACGCCAATCATCAAACACAATAAACCCTAGACACTCAACTACCCATATATAAAACAAAACCATCACAGCCCCTCTGAGGGACGGCCAACAGATCAACGCCATGGCCCCTAACCTCATCAGCCGACTCACGAAGTAAAGCTTAATCTTCTTCTCTCATTCGCCTCTCTCATACACCCAGCAGCCCCCTTCACCACGCCAAATAACCCAAATGAAGCAGCCTCTCTGACCTCACCTTCCACTCACGTAAGCATCCCATTGACCTTTGCTTCACACCATTAAAATCCACTCACAAATCCACGCCTAGCCTTCACGTTAAAAACACGTCGCAGCCCACGAACCATACCTTGGCCTCACACTAAATCATCAAACGCCCATGCCCCTCTACTTGCCACGAAGCCTGCTTCAAGCGTCACTCATTCCACACGCACCCACTTCACGCCCACTCACCGACGCACACACTCAACCAAAAACCACATGTTGCCGCACTCAAAACCCAACCTTCACACACCTGCCACCACGCACACACTCAACCAAAAACCACACGTTGCCGCACTCAAAACCCAACCTTCACACACCTGCCACCACACAATTAATCATCAAAACCCAACCTTCACGCAAGCAATCACCGTCCAGCCCCTCACGCCCATTAACTTAACGCCTCTACATTGCTTCTCGCCAATGGCCATCAACAGCACGCCCATATATCCCACTCAGCCAATTCACGTGAAGTCCCCCTAAACCATATAAAATCTGCCGTAATAACCTCCCAAAAATCACGCCCTAAATCATATAAAATCTGACGCATAACCTCCCAAAAATCACGCCTTAAACTGCCTCCCATTGCCGAATCCAACAAGCCGTCAACTGCCCTCCAGAACAAACCCAAAAAGTCCAGAAATTGCCCAGAAAACTGTCCAGAAAACTGCCCAGAAAACTGCTCAGTTTTCACTCCAAAACAGTGCCTAAAATAACCAAAACAGTGACCAGAAAATACCCTTAAAACAGCAACGAAACGGAGTGAAAACAGCAGCCCGAACAACGAAACAGCGAAGAAAGACGTTGAGCTAGTGAACCAGAAAAGTTTCGGAATATCAACTCTTCCGACGGCGTTGTGTAACGCGCTTTCGAGAGACGACAAAAGAGGTTAGACCTGAGGGCACCCTTTTACTTATATCTTTCGTTGCATTTTATTTATTTTAAAAATATTATTACATGAGAGTCGTTTGAAGTATGATGTGATTGTTGGATGAGCGGGATATGTGTTCCCTTTTGTGGTATATCGGATGGAAACCCGGACGTAAATTCTGTAGCCGATTCCGAATGGACGGTAGTGCGGTCTGCACTCGGGATACAACGCCACGTACCACTTAAGATATACATATCTCGTCTCATCCAAATTTGTATTTGAGCATGTTATAGTTCGTAGGTTGTTTATTTTTTGTTTAAAGCATGATTTAGTTTAGTTCATTATTTAACTTTCAAAGAACGATTATGTTATTTAGGCATGTTGTTTCTTCATTCTTATGCATGATGTTTCGTTTCGTTTATAATTAAGCTTAAATAGTTATTTGTTTATTTCGGTTTAATGGTTCAATATGCTCGTTGTGTTATATTGCGTGGAGTTATTTGGATGAAAGCATGTTAGATCTAAGTACCCTTGATCATGATTATTGAGTAGACTCGGTTGATTTATTGCACAAATTATATCATCACAAGTGACATAAGTAAGGGACCATTCCGAACCCAATGGTTTGAGGTCTTCCCTTGCAATGGGTGAGTGCGGCCTTAAATCTTTGTCCCGGTTCACACCGGGTGGCGACTCCATGTTATTTCGTACTCCCAACTAGGCCGCGAGCCTAGAACATCGTCGTCAGTTTCTGTGTCCTACAGATAGCCATATCTACAATGGAATCAGAATTTATTGCATTAGATAAGTGTGCTGAAGAAGCAGAATGGCTTCAAAATTTTCTAGAGGATATTCCAAATTGGCCTAAGCCAGTGCCAGCAATTTGCATTCATTGCGATAGTCAATCTGCAATTGGAAGGGCACATAACAATATGTATAATGGTAAGTCTAGACATATTCGTCGTAGACACAATACTGTTAGACAATTACTCTCTACTGGAGTTATTTCGATTGACTATGTAAAGTCAAAGGATAACATTGCGGATCCGCTAACCAAAGGGTTAAACAGAGAGTTAGTTGTGAAATCGTCGAGAGGAATGGGACTAAAGTCCATTAGATAAATGTTTATTACGAAGGAAAACCCAACCTTGTTGACTGGAGATCCCAAGATCTAACGTCAGACCCACAGAGCTGACCCTGAAAGCAGAGGCAGACACTGAGAGCGGACCCTGAAATCAGCCACTGACGTTCCAATAACCAAATCGGAAACGAACCAGCAAAGAAGATCAGACCCAGAGCTTCAATGTTCCGGGGCTTGTTGATGTCAACAATATCCTTAAAACATATTCTTCCCCTACCGATGGTGCAGTAGAACGTGAGACGATTGTTTCCCAGGATGCAACGGAAAACGAACAAGTAAGAGCACCACCAAACTCATTTCCAACGAACCACAAAAATGCTTGAACTCTTCCAAAAAAAAACGAAAACAAAGAAAGCTTCTATGTGTGTTGTATGTCATATCTCTCAAAAACGGAAGCACTACTTCCTTTATAAAAGAAAAATAAACATGCCAATTAATCACATGAGTGGGAGACCTTCCATTTACTTGTAACCCCCAAATTAATTTAATAGAATTAAATTAACTGTTATGGAACTTCAAAAGGCTTGGAAAAATAAAGAGACTTGCAAAAATTGGCTGGGCCGGGCCCGCACAATTTGGTCCGGCATTCATGTACGCAGGACGCGCGGGTGCACACGAGCCAAGCCTGTTTGGATTTTTATTTACACCCCCCCTGAGCGCGCACATAGAGAGAGCCCATATCCTTATAACTTTTACCATCTACATATGAGTAATCATATATAAGCACAACTTCTCTCTAATAACTTTCCCATGTGGGACAAGCTCATTTCTCTTTATTTTCCAACACCAATTGGTGAACTTTGAGCAACAATTTCTCATTCACCCAAGCATCATTTTAAGCATATGAATATACCATTTCGAACTACTCACGGAGGAGTATCCGAATCATTCAATAACAACCACTAACACGAAGTGGATCATGCTTAAAATTGCGCCTCAAAATGCTTACTCATAAGCATTTTCCAACAAATAATATCATAACTAAACGAATATTCGTATTCGATTTTTTTAATAAACGAATCGAATACGAATTCTGATATTAGGATTCGTTTAATAAACGAATCGAATATGAATCCATCATATTTCGATTCGATTCGTTTAGGATTCGATATAAATTTGATTCGTTGATTCGTTTTGTCACATCTATATGTGTGCAATACATGACTTCTTGATAAAAAGACATTTATAAGACAAATAGTTTTAATTTGACATGTGTATAAATGTTGGTACATGTCTTGTGTGTGTATAATGATGTAATAATAATAAGAGGATGTATTCAATAAAGATTTTAATTGATTGTATTAGATTTTTTTTATAATATATTGATTCTTGTAAATCCATTAATGTTTATTTTAATTTTATTCAGATTCTCACAAATTTTAAGAAATTGTTTTATTAATATTTCTTTGGAAATGGTTTGATTTAATTAGAAAATAAAAAATTAAATGGATTGCTTAGTCAAGATCTTTTACCGTGGCTAAAATATTAATTCCATTAATAGCACCAACCAAGAATCAATAATCAAATAAAGCCAATAAATTTTGGCAAATAAATTTTTTTTTTTTTTTAGTTCTAGAGTTTTGAGTTTTACCATAATGGAATTTTAGGGTTTTGAGTTCCTTTAAACAATAACATATTGATTTAAAATAAATACTTTAATGAATTGGCAAAAACTGGTGCGATTCTGGGTTTGGGATAGTTGATTTTTAATCAAAAGATATAAGATTGGATCTTTAGGACGCAATTGGAATCGTCCAGTAGTTTTTTTTTTGTAAGAATTTCAAATCTCTTAGATAGAAAACAGATTTCATAATAACTTATTTATATCAAGACCTTCAAAATCCACCACAATCCAGTCTTTAATGAAATCATTGATTATCAATAAAATAAATTGACTTTTAAATATACATATTCTTTAATGGATATTTTAAAAATCTAATCGAATATAATAATATTTTTTTTGGAAATGTTGGAAATCCTGCCGCCAAATCACTCGATCCGAGCATAAGCAGAGTCGATAAAATCTCTGGTTGTCCCGGACTTTTACAAGAAGTACACCCTTGAATTCGATTTAGGACTTGAACTACTAAATTTTAAATCTTATGCCACCAAACCACACTCTTTGGTGCTTCAACCTTTTGGCTTACGAGTAGGCTTTCAATGAGTTAGAAGCTGAGTCCAAATTTTATGTCTCATCAATTGTGCTCCACTTCGTGCTTTACCAATTAAATTTGATTGGTGGAGTGTTAAAGTCAGAGTTCTCTCATTTAATGAGAGATATTAGTTGTCCAAATTTGATTGGTGAAGCACGAAGTGGAGCACAATTGATGGGACAGAAGATTTGGACTCTTAGAAGCTAGCTATAATTCCATAGTTTCTCTACCATTTTAGAGAGCCTTGAATTTCTCCTTTGTGTCGTCACTCCTAGTTGACAAACTTAAAGAGTTTTCTCTAGTGGAAGGTTTGATGAGCTTGAAGAAGAACAACAACAAGCATAATCAGAGATTGTCTCAAGGGGAAGGCATAATCTTGTATGTTTATGTTAAATAATCTATTTAGTAGCTATATAATCATGGAAATTTTTACTTATATTGCAAATATCTTGTAAGTATGGTAGTCCATTTAAAGAGGTTTTAAATAGTTTAGTGTTTTAGGTTAATAATTCATAACAACAACACAATTGAATGAAGAGTGCTTGAATCCATTATTTGCGTGCTTCTGTGAAGTCACAACCGTAGATTCTTCTCACATATAAGGTTTTATCCAAAGTTGTTATTTGCTCTTTATTTAGTATTTCAGTTAATTTTAGTTTAATCAACTTCATCTCTAATCATTTGTTTAGTTTTAGTTCAGTAGGTGACCGGTGCAATCACACACGTATAACGCAAGCGCACGTATCTTCCAAGTAGTATAAAAAGTATCGATCCCACAAGAACTTAAAACCTAAGATATTAATTTATGAATCCAAATATTTACGAGTATCTAATAGATTGATTGTTTGATTGGGTGGTGACTTTAAAATTAAAACATGTAAAAACAGTGCGAAAGTAAATTGATGAAAATTCAAGATTATTAAACTATCCAGGGTTGTGAATTATTCCAATATCTTTTTTAAGATGAAGTGATTATTTTACGTTTGTGTAATATATCGGTTTACTAACCTGGAACACGAAATTATGTAAAAGCCTCTTCCGATGGTCAAATACAAATACCCAGTGTAACCTAATTAATCATATTCTTATGTCAACCAAGTTACCTAAATTCATTAAGATTAAGTTCCAATTATGGCTACCCCCGCCCGACAGGTATATTCCTATCCTGTAAGGAAATCTATTAAAGGGTTATCTATCCTCAAGGAAGATCGTGGGTTATTAAGTTTAGGGTTCAAACCTAAAATCCTTTTTCCAAGTTCATTTTAAGTTTACCAAATCAATCTTATTAATGGACAGTTAATAAGAAGCATTAAGCTTAAGACTCAATAAATAAACCTTTAAATTACCCAAACCATAAAATAACCTCTTATTAACCGGTGATATTGGAATTCATCACAACCCCAGATAATTGACTTAGTTACAACTCATAATTATGGCTGGTAAAAACTTAAATAAAATAAAAGACATAAATTAAAATTGCTGAAAGTAAATACTGAAAAGTAAATGCTGGAAGGTAAAAATATAAAATTACAAATAAAAGAAAATAATGAGGTTAAATGATCCACTTTTATCACTACTATTTTAGACATCTCCCTTAATATAATATATTAACCTTACGTGATAATTACCAACCAGTCATATAGGCAGTATCCTCATTAAGTCAAATTAATAATAAATTACCAACCGACCAATCAGGCGGTATCCAGTTTAGTCAGGTTAAAACCAATTTCAATAATTACCAACCGACCAATCAGGCGGTATCCTCATTAAGTCATGTTTTAACTAGTTTATATATATATTTAAGGGAGATTAATCTAAATATTAGTAATAAAAGCTTTACCTCTTACCCCAGCAGGGGGGAGTTACCTCTTCATTACTGAAAAGTAAATTGCTGAAAGTAAAGAAAGGAAAGTACGGTGCGTAAAAGTAAATTGCGGAAAGTAAAGACTGAAAAGTAAAGAAAAGAAAGTGCGAAAGCTGAAATTAAATATTGAAAGCTGTAAATAAACAAGTAAGATACAATCTTCTTAGTATTCTTAAGGAATTACATAGAATAATGTATGAATTCAAATCTGAAATTCGGCCTTCTATTTATAGGTAAAAATTGGCCATGCGCGTCGCGATGCGTGTTGATCTTCGACGCGTGTCACGCCTTTTGATGAGATGGTGACACGTGTCAAAGGCTGAATGATTAACTCAATAATTGTGCTGACATGGCAATGATGTGGCGTTTGACTGAATTATTGTGCTGACATCATTGATGACGTGGCGATGATGATTGTCGGCAGCATGTGATGATGACACGTGTCCAGCGCACGTTAGCATGCTTTGCTTTGATGTTGACACGTGGCAGGCACACGTTAGCAGATGGCGCATTTTAGCAAAACTTCTCTGATTGGTCCACGTGTCCCGGCGCACGTTAGCAGGCTTCGGCGCATGTTAGCGGTCGCGACGCGCCATTCGTGTAGCGATACGCGTAATAACCATTTTGCCATTTTTGTCCTTTTTCACTGTTTTGGCCCCGAATCACCTCCAGAGAGTCCTGAAACTTTATTTATCTACAAAATAACACAAAACACATCAAAATATTCACAAAACTCAAGAAATTAAACAAAATATTAGGTCAAATGAGTGGGAAATAGTGATACATTTACCACTCATCACACCCCCAAACCTAACATTTTGCTAGTCCTCGAGCAAAACAACAAAATTAAATAACATAAACATCTTTAAAATAAAAATTAAACTAAGCCACTTTCGTAGGTATCACGATTGAATTTAGCATATGCAACAAGCCTTTAAACCCTTAGGTGTCCCTAGTAGACGAGTTGTAGTCTCGTGAGGGCTTACAACAACGATACCCACATACGTTTGATAAAAGTAAAAAAATAATAAAACTAATGCACACAAAAATAAAAAGACAAGAGAAAATAGAATAAACAAGTTAGTGACTAAACAAGTGAAACTTTTTATCCAAGTTAAGAGTTGTTTTCTTTCTTTCTAAATTACTGAATAAGTAAATTCTCCGATTATTTTTACCATTCTCCATATACACAGCCAACAAACTATTAATCAACTCATTTTTACCCACAATAGTCACAAGTGTAGTTGAGAAGAGAGTAATATTTTTGTCCTAAAGTTATATCAGAATTCATACTTTTTTTAAGCAATGGAATATTTTTCTGATTTTTCTATTATTATTTATATACAATATCATCCATCTATGTAGCGAGCTTTGATCCAGTGACTCTCAAACCAGTTGGATTTAGGGTACTAGGTGTTAAGACACCCCTACGGACTTAATTACTCAGACTTTATATATATATTTTTTTTTGCAACATCTTTGATCCATGTAGCAAGCTTTGGGCCAGTGACTCCCAAACCAGTTGATTTTAGGGCACTATGTGTTAAAACACACATACAGACTTAATAACTCGGATCTCAAACGTTTTTTTTTATCCCATCGTTTTTTTAGATGCTTCATCCAATTAAACTATAGCACTGAATATTACAAACTTGTCAATTATAACTCATGTTCGTATATTACCATGTATGTTGATAATACATGTCAACTGAGCATATGAAGATCCATTTTAGTCAGTATTATTGAGAATTCACAAATTAAATAATTCAAAAGGAAATAAACAAAAATTAACTTGTTCCGAAATAGGTTGAGATACGTCTCAGGAGTTGAAATTCCTTACATAGCTATCTCACACCAATTTCACCTGATTAATCAAATTAAAAACACAAAATATTTTTTTTTATTTTTGTAAATATTTTCAATTTTTTTTTTCGAAAATTTTGGACTAAAAATAAAAACAACATAAAAACAAGATACTAATGAACTATTCCCCACCCCCAAACCTAAATGAGACATTATCCACATGTCTTAAAAATTAGAAGATGAGTTTAGAAGATAGTACCTGGTTAGCTGAAATTCTACATTTAAAATGAAAATTAAAGGTTAATATCCAGGTTTATCGATGTTTTTTACCATGATTATTATCGATCCAGTTTATCTTGGAAAAGATAGGGTCAATTTGTGGTTCAAATGCTAAGATTTGGTCAATTAAATCTGGGACAGTTCTGGTAGTGAAGATAAGTTCTTTTAGAGGTTTTGACACAAATCCATTTCTCCTGGCATCATCAAGAAATACACAAAGAAAATTATAAAATCCATCTGCGTTGAACAATCCAATTGGTTTCTGGTGTATGTTCAAGTTCGCCCAAGATAATATTGTAAAGATTTCCTCCATTGTACCCAAGCCACATGGCAAAGCAATAAAAGCATCAGCACAGTTAATCATTTCCACCAGTCGTTCAGACATACCTGGCACGATCAGTTCCTCTCCGTTTGATGGTCCTATAAGATACGCATCTGCCAAGATTTTGAGATGATTCCCAATACTTGACTGCCTCCATCCTGTACAGCCTTTGAAACGATCCTCATTAGTCCAAGATTGCCACCACCATATACTAGGTGCATATTCCTTTCAGCTAAGACTCGACCCAATTCATGTGCTGCCGCTTTGTATTGTGGCTTAGTACCAACACTAGTACCACAAAAGACACAAATACTTATAACTCGTCTTCTTGAAGTGGTTTCCATTTTTATCTGGATGCCTTCAAAAGTGCAATGATGAGTTGAATTTATAACACCTAAAAATGGTTAGTAATAATAGCACTAGTATCTTCCAAATGACGATTATTAGCAAAATAATAAATCGTGAAAGGTCAAAAAGTCTGGATCCTGACGGAGAAAATAAAAGAAAATAACAAAACAAATCACAATTATTAGGAAAAGACAAAGAGATATAATATTTATAAGAAAGTAACAGCTTGATTGACGTCTATGCATCAGGGACAAGCTTCTCATCCAATTTTCTTATAAATTGGCAAACAATGTCTTTTTGAGTCAGATTCCCGAGACTTAACTGTTGTTTTTCTTTACGGAATTGTGTATATAACATTTGAATTGCATGATGCACATATCCATTGGGATGCGTCTCAAGAGTCTTAGATATGTCATCCAAAGACTCCTTACTCAAGCCATCCCTAATGAATTTAATCTTATCTTCACGGTTATCAGACATCATTCCTAAATAACGACAACGAGTATTACATGTCATGCGATCACATTTATAGCAAACACCCATATTTAAGCTCTTCTCTTTTTAGCATAGGTGTTTTTTCCTAAACCAAACAGATATAAAATAAAAGAGTCAGAGGACTCACATGCCAATCAGACCTGTGCTTCAATAATCCAACGAATGCCATTAGGAATACCTTTGATTATCAGTAGTCTCATCCATTCCAACGAGCTTTGTAGATCTTCATCAGAGAATTTTGAGGGAGAGAAGGAAATTGCTTGTGAAGATTTGCGAGAACTTCTTCCATCGTGAAATGACTTTACCTGTAAAAATTAAACACACCAAATCATAATATATACATAAATTACATGGGTTGCCTTTCTGCTAGCGCTAAGTTTAAAGTCGTCATCTAGACATGACTGCTCGAACGTTAGGCTGGATCTGAAAGTGTGACACTTTCTTTTTGTCGCTCAAATGATTCTCCCCAGTAGTGTTTGACACGCTTGTTTTTAACCTTGAATGTTTTTTTGGAGTTGGGATCATGTAACTCAACGGCTTTATCTGGTAAAACTTTGGTGATTAAGAATGGACCTGACCACCGTGATTTTGGCTTCCTTGGGAAGAGTTTCAACATTGATTTGTTTAATAGTACCCCATGCCATGGTTCTAGTTGTATGCGCACTAATTTCTCATCATGTTTCTTATTGGCCTTTTCTTTGTATAATTTGGCATTCTCAAATGGCTGAATGTAAAATTCCTCTAATTCGTTGAGCTGGTGGAACTGTTTCTCTTATGTCGCTTGCAGTGTAAGAATTGGCTTCTTCAGTATGCAGTACGCTTTATTTCAGGCTCCACAGACAATTGATTTGCTTTAAGTTTGTCAGTAGAACTTTGTATTGCACTGGAGTTTTGGATGGTACTATTTATCACATCAAGTCTAAAACATTCCTCATTCTCGTCATCCGGGAAATTCATGGCTTTAAAAACATTGAATGTTACTTCTTGGTCCTGTACCCTCATGGTTAGTTCTTTTTTTTGTACATCAATAATAGTTCGACCTGTAGCCAAGAATTGTCTCCCAAGGATGATCGGCACGTCTTCGTTTTCCTCCATATCAAGGACAATAAAATCTGCTGGGAAAATGAATTTGTCAACCTTGACCAGCATATCTTCAACTACACCTCTCAGAAATACGAGTGTTCTATCAGCAAGTTGTAGAGAGACTGAGGTGGGCATTATTTCTCCACTCTGCAGTTTCTTGTAAATAGAAAAAAAACATCAAGTTAACACTTGCACCTAGATCACACAAAGCCTTACCGAAGTCATGTTCTCCAATGGTGCATGGGACAGTGAAACTGTCAGGATCTTTCAACTTTGGGGGAAGTTTCCTCTGAATGATGGCGCTGCATTCTTCTGATAATGCTATTGTCTCGTAATCTCTCAATCTCCGCTTTCGTGAAAGAATGTCTTTCATGAATTTGACATAGCTTGGCATTTCTTCCAACGCTTCTGCAAATGGGATGTTGATATGCAGCTTTTTGAACACCTCTAGGAAATGAGCAAACTGCTTATCCAAATTTCTTTTCTGGAGTCGCTGTGGAAAAGATGGAGGTGTAGTGATTTTTTCTTGATCTTTTTCCTTTGCTTTTTTTTTCTCCATATGTGGAACTGCATCTTTTGGAACTTCTTCAATGGATGCCTTGATTCCAACATCTTTGTTGATTTCAGTACCGTTTTTCAATGTAATGGCTTGACATTGCTTTTTCCCTCGGTTCCTTGGATTTGGTTCTGTGTTGTTAGGAAGGTTACCTGGCGGTCTGTAACTGATAAGTGGTAAATCTATCACTATTTCCCACTCATTTAACCTAATATTTTGTATAGTTTCTTGAGTTTTGTGAATATTTTGATGTGTTTTGTGTTATTTTGTAGATAAATAAAGTTTCAGGACATTCTGGAGGTGATTTGGGCCAAAACAGTGAAAATTGGACGAAAAGGGCATTTTGGTAAATTCTCGCATCGCGACGCCAAGACCTTCAGCGTCGCAACACCTAACGTGCACCGAACAATGCTAACGTGCGCCGGGTCCACAAATCAGAATCTGAGAAAAGTTTGACTTTGCTAAAATGCGCCGGGACACGTGTCACCATCACAGCCGATCTGCTAACATGCGCCGTGCCACGTGTCAGCATCCTACGGTGCCGACAGTCATCATCGCCATGTGTGCCACGTGGCATCCTACGTGTCTCCATGTCATCAGCCACGTCAGGAAGTCAACAAGTCAACATTGCCACGTGTTGTGCCACATCATCATCAGCCAATCAGGAAGTGCCACGTGTCGTAATCCTACAGTGCCGACAGTCTCTTTCCCACGTGTCGCCACATCACCGCCACGTCAGCGCCACGTCAACATCAATCATTGAGTATCTAATCCTTATCTGACACGTGGCGGATAAGAATCTCATCGACCAATCAGAAGCCGCCACGTGTCACAATAATTGAAGCCCAACCACCTCGCCATGTGTCACCTTATCAGCTTATCCAGAATCTTCAAACCGGCGAACCAGAGCGTGCCACGTCGACAAAAACTGGCGTAGCGACGCTGAAGGCCCTGGCGTCGCGACGCTGGAAGCCTACCGAGGCCTATAAATTGAGCTCGAGATTTCAGAATTCATTGCACCACTCTATCTCTTATATTCTATGTAAAGAGAGAGTTTCTCTCTCTACTTTCTTTTAATTTTTAGTTTTTTTAGTTTTGTAATTATTTTAATTACGTTTTGTAATAATAGTAATTTAATTTTTACTTTTTTACTTTTTACAGTTTTTATTATTTACCATGATGAGGTAACACCCCCACCTAGGGTGAAAGGTAATTCTTTTACTGTTACTATTTAGATTAATCTCCCTTAAAAATAATATATTCACTATTTAAAATATTGACTTAAAAAGGATACCGCCAGATTGGTCGGTTTAAACCTGACTAATAAAGGATACCGCCAGATTGGTCGGTTGGTAATTAAATTTTGATTCCGCCTTTATGGCTGGTTGGACTTAATTTGACTTAATCAGGTTACCGCCTATATGGCTGGTTGGTAAAATAATCACAAGTTTATATATTATTTTATGGGAGATATCTAAATTAGTAGTAGTAAAAGTAATTCCTTTTACCTTAGCATTTTATTTTATTGTAATTTACTTTTCAGTATTTACTTTACCGCATTTTTACTTTATGTCTTTTATTTTCAAGTTTTTACTAGCCCTAGTTATGTGTTGTAACTAAATTAGTTATCTGGGGTTGTGATGACTTTTAATATCACCGGTTTATAATGGGTTAGATTATAGTTTGGGTATTATAAAGATTTATTTATTGAGTCTTAATCTTAATGCTTTTTCATTAACTGGCCATTAATAAAATTGATCTGGAAAATCTAAAATGAACTGGACATAGGGATTTTAGGTTTCAGCCTTAGACTCATTAGCCCACGATCTTCCTTGAGGATAGATAACCCTTTAATAGATTTCCTTACAGGATAGGAATATACCTGTCGGGCGGGGTAGCCATAATTGGAACTTAAAACTTAATGAATCCAGATAATTTGGTTGACATAGACATTTGGTTCAATTAGGTTAAACTGGGTATTTGTGTCTGACCATCGACAGAGGCTTACACATAATTTAGTGTTCCAGGTTAATGAATCAATATATTACCCAACTTTAAAATAACCACTTCATCTTTAAAATGATATTGGAAGGAATCACAACCCTAGATAGTTTTTAATATTGAATTTTCTTAAAACTTACTTTCGAACAAATTTATTTACTTGTTTTTAAATTTAGAATCGTCACCATTTCAAATCAATCAAACAACCTATTAGATACTAGTAATCATTTGACCTCATAAAATTAATAGATTTGATATTAAGTCCTCGTGGGATCGATATTTTTATACTACTTGAACGATACGTGCGCTTGCGTTATACGTGTGTGTTTACGCCGGTCAAGTTTTTGGCGCCGTTGCCGGGGATTTACCAAAATGCCCTTTTCGTCCAATTTTCACTGTTTTGGCACAAATCACCTCCAGAATGTCCTGAAACTTTATTTATCTACAAAATAACACAAAACACATCAAAATATTCACAAAACTTAAGAAACTATACAAAATATTAGGTTAAATTAGTGGGAAATAGTGATAGATTTACCACTTATCAGTAACTCTGAGCATTGGCCAGTTGTCCAATTTGATTCTCCAGTGCTTTAATGGAAGCAGATTGGCTCTGAAACATAGCATCATATTTTTTTAACTGAGCTAACACTTCCACTATTCATGGTTCTTTTTTCATGCTTCTAGCCTTTGTTTTGTTGTTGGAATCCGGGTGGTGGATAGTTCATTTGCCCTGAATTGTTGCTCCATGCGAAATTGGGATGATTCCTCCACCCTGGGTTGTAGGTGTTGGAATATGGATTGTTCCCATGTCTGTTGAAATTATTGACATAGTTCACAGTCTCTTCTTGTTGGTTGTAAGATTCTGACTCTGGTGCTCCTCCAAATGGTGAACTTGTGGATCCATCATTAACCTTCATGTTAAGATTTTCCATATTTTTGCAAATTATATCCATCTTGGAATTCAGTGCTTTGTTGGCTCCAACTTCATAAATTCCTGCGATTCTTTGGATCATGCTCCTTTCTGTTGGCCACAAAGAATTTTTGTTAGCCATTTCTTCAATTAAATGGCAGGCTTGATCTTCTCCTTTTTCCATCAAATCTCCTACATTCGCAGCATCAATTATGGTTCTCATTATTCCAGAAAGTCCATTATAGAATGTTTGGACTTGTAGCCATTTTGCAATCTCATGGTGACGATATTTCCGGAGTAAATCTTTGTACATTTCCCAAGCTTCGCAGAGGGATTCTGAGTCTTGTTGCATAAAGGATGTGATGTCATTCCTCAGCTTTACAGTTCTGGCTGGTGGAAAGTACTTTGCAAGGAATTTGGTGGCTAGAGTGTTCCAAGTTGTGATGGAACCTGCTGGTAGTGAATATAGCCAAGCTTTAGCTCTGTCTTTCAGGGAATATGGAAAAACTCGCAGTCTCATTGCTTCTTCAGCTGCTCGGTTGTAGTTGAAAGTACCGCAAACTTCCAGGAAGTTGCTGATGTGGGCATTAGGATCTTCAGTTGCATTCCCCCCAAACTAAACTGACTGCTGAATCATCTGAATGCATGTTTTGATGTCACACGTATTTGCTGGTAAGGGAGGAAGTACAATATAAGAAATGAGTCTGTCAACCACCGGAATGGTTTTGTCTCGAATGGGAATTGGTGGTGCAACTTCCAAAGGTTCAGGTTCCATGTTGACTAATGTTTCTTGGCCTTCTCGCATTTCTCTTCTCAACTGTCTGATGGTTATTTCAATTTTTGGGTCAAGCGGTCGGAGTTCAAAGCTTCTGGTTCGTCTCATGTAGTGTTTTAGAACCTGAAACACAAGAAAATAAAAATAATAAGTAAAAAGAAAATTAGATTCAAGTAAAGGTATCTAACCTCAAAACTAATAGTGAAAGATAAATAAGTCCCCGGCAACGGCGCCAAAAACTTGACCGGTGCAATCACACGCGTATAACGCAAGCGTACGTACCGTTCAAGTAGTATAAAAAGTATCGATCCCATGAGGACTTAAAACCTAAGCTATTAATTTATAAAGTCAAATATTTAAGAGTATCTAATAGAATGATTGTTTGATTGGGTGGTGACTTTAAAATTAAAACAGGTAAAAACAGTGCGAAAGTAAATTGATGAAAATTCAAGATTATTAAACTATCCATGGTTGTGAATTATTCCAATATCTTTTTAAAGATGAAGTGATTATTTTACGTTTGTGTAATATATCGGTTTACTAACCTGGAATACGAAATTATGTAAAAGCCTCTTCCGATGGTCAAATACAAATACCCAGTGTAACCCAATTAATCATATTTCTATATCAACCAAGTTACCTGAATTCATTAAGATTAAGTTCCAATTATGGCTACCCCCGCCCGACAGGTATATTCATATCATGTATGGAAATTTATTAAAGGGTTATCTATCCTCAAGGAAGATCGTGGGCTATTAAGTCTAGGGTTTAAACCTAAAATCTCTTTTCCAAGTTCATTTTAAGTTTACCAAATCAATCTTATTAATGGCCAGTTAACAATAAGCATTAAACTTAAGACTCAATAAATAAACCTTTAAATTACTCAAACCATAAATAACCCCTTATTAACCGGTGATATTGGAATTCATCACAACCCCAGATAATTGACTTAGTTACAACTCATAACTAGAGCTGGTAAAAACTTAAATAAAATAAAAGACATAATTCAAATTGCTGAAAGTAAATACTGAAAAGTAAATGCTGGAAGGTAAAAATATAAAATTACAAATAAAAGAAAATATTGAGGTTAAAGGATCCACTTTTATCACTACTATTTTAGATATCTCCCTTAATATATAATTAACTTTACGTGATAATTACCAACCAGCCATATAGGCGGTATTCTCATTAAGTCAAATTAATAATAAATTACCAACCGACCAATCAGGTGGTATCCTCATTAAATCAGATTTTAACTAGTTTATATATTATATTTAAGGGAGATTAATCTAAATATTAGTAATAAAAGCTTTATATTTTACCCCAACAGTGGGGAGTTACCTCATCATTGCTGAAAAGTAAATTGTTGAAAAGGAAAGAAAGAAAAGTACGATGCGTAAAAGTAAATTGCGGAAAGTAAAGACTGAAAAGTAAAGAAAATAAAGTGTGAAAGCTGAAATTAAATATTGAAAGCTGTAAATAAACAAGCAAGATACAATCTTCTTAGTATTCTTAAGGAATTACATAGAAGAATGTATGAATTCAAATCTGAAATTCGGCTTTCTATTTATAGGCAAAAGTTGGCCCTGCGCGTCGTGACAAGCACAACATTGCGCGTCGCGACGTACATTGTTCTTCGACGCGTGTCACGCCTTTTGCTGAGATGGTGACACATGTCAGGGGCTGAAGGATTAACTCAATAATTGTGCTGACATGGCGATGATGTGGCGTTTGACTGGATTATTATGCTGACGTCATTGATGACGTGGCGATGATGATTGTCGACAGCATGTGATGATGACACGTGTCTGGCGCACGTTAGCATGCTTTGCTGTGATGTTGACATGTGGCAGGCGCACGTTAGCAAATTCGGCGCACGTTAGCAGACAGCGCATTTTAGCAAAACTTCTCTGATTGGTCACAAAACTCAAGAAACTATACAAAATATTAGGTCAAATGAGTGGGAAATAGTGATACATTTACCACTCATCAGTAGGTATAATTTTAGTATTAACAAGAAAGTAATAAGTTCTTGTGAGTACGATATCCGACTTTTGTCACTATATTACTTGAGCAATACATGCTCTTGCGTGCAGTAGTAAAATCGCAATCAGAATATTTAGTGAGCTTGAAGAAGAAGAACGAGCATAATTAGAGATTGTCTCCAGGGGGAGGCATAATCTTGTATGTTTATGTTAAATAATCTATTTAGTAGCTATATAATCATGGAAATCTTTACTTCTATCTTGTTTAAGAGTTAAATTAAAGTATGGTAGTCCATAATCGATGTTATTAGCTAACCAGCTAAAAATGACTAACCATTACCGAATCATTCCTCTCTATTATTTTTAAAAAAAAATTCCCTAACAAACATAAATTTAGCACTATAAGATTTTAACATCTTTTTCCACGCTACTTTGACTTTAGGGATTGTGGCTTTTTAAAAAAAAACTTTGTATTGAAATTAGAATGATGACAAAACATTATCAAAGTATATTAAATATCTTTTTTATTATTTTCTCATTAATTTTGAACATTATTACGCATTATCAATATACAATATTATTTATCAATCCATTCATGTTAATTCAAGACACCGTGTCATGCACTATTGTGAAATCCACTTTCAAAATTTTCATTCTAGACTTGATATGGGGTCTAGAATAACCGATCCAACGGTTAAGATAAATTATATTTGACTTTTAAAATTTAATCAAGTCAATGGTTATTTGGTAATTTTTAATAATTATGTTATTCTTTCCAATGCGGTAATAGTAATATCAGCTATTGAGGAGAATTGTTTATTATTATATAGGGGGAATAAAGAGTCAAAGCTCATATTCATAGACTTTTTTAAAATTCAACCAAATGAAAGAATGAGTATCTTCTAAATTCATTCTCTCGACTCACATTCTATTCTCCCTAACCAAATCATTATTGGCATAGCCCATTCCTAACTAGAATTTTTTTTTAAAAGTCCTAACAAACACAAATTCAATAACTATTATTGCTTTAAAACTAAACCATCTTTTTAAATAGTTAAAAAACTTGTGTTACAAAATTCTATTTCATCTTAGATTTTTCTTGTTTTTATGTTTCTACTTAAAGCCAGAGAAAAAAGAAAAGAAACAAAAGAGAGAGAGAGAGAGAAGTACTTGATGCTGGTGCTCTCTTTGTTCTTAAATCCAAAGGTAATTTATTTGTTTTCTTTTCCCTTTCTCTTTTTCCCCATTTGTTATCTAAATGATTGATTATGTTTGTGTTTATGCATGTTCCTCAACTCCATCTTCTCTTCTTCCTTATTATCACATCACTAAAATTAAAAAGTAAAAAACTTTAATATGATCATCGTCACCAACACCATTATTATGACCAGATCGGTCCAATGTGATTTTTACATTTTAAAATCCATAATCATAACATATAATAATAAAAAAATATCAGAGATTTTCATCATTAATTATTTTAAAATATTAAGATTATAGACCGACATAAATCGTTAGGTTTCTATCTTGATTTTTTTTTTTCCCATTTTTCTCTACTTGTTAGGTAGTGCAATATTACTAAGTTTGAAAAAAAAAATGACATTGATCACACCAATAGCATAAGCCAAAAGCTATCTGTCCCCATCAATCTTAATTTGTTACCAATTAAATTCGATCACGTAATTATTTATGTTTAGGGTTTCAAATATGCACGTTTTAAATATAAATTTATATAAAATAATTTAATGCACATGTAACAATATAATTATATTGTAGCTAGCTACACTACAAGAAAAAAGGCTTTTACTGATACTAAATTAGTGTCAGTAAAGGGTTTTACTGACACTATATAAATGTGTCAGTGTTGCCGCAGCCAGAAATCACTGACACTAGTTTCTAGTGTCAGTGATTCTTAGTGTCAGTAAACGTTAATACTGTAGTATTAGAAAATTATTGACACTATGGTATCAGTAATCTCTCAGACTATTTTAGTGTCAGTAATTATTGACACTATATCATCAGTATTTAGTGATACTATAGTGTCAGTAAATTTTGTTACTGCAAGTATCAGTATATCGCATATATTTGATTTTTAGTGTCAGTAATTATTGTTACTATAGTATCAATATCCGTCAATATCTTTTAAAATTTAAAAATCGTATTATTTCACAATTATATTTCTTATTTTTTGTAATTAAATTAATCATAAAATATATATATATATACCAACTCAATGAAATAAAAAAACTAAAAAATTACATTTATATAAAATTCGCAATATAATAGATTAATCGTATTAATCAATTCAACAGTATCACATGATGAATACAAAAACTCCATAGACAATCTTTAAATTAACATATATATATTTCAAAAACTACTCTTAAAGTCCCATCAAAATGTCATGCCCCCACCAAAATTCATGATACTTGTTGAGAAGCCTGCAACAATCCCCCAACAATATGATATCTGGCACAAAATCTGAAATTATAAACCAAATGTTAAGAATTAGATGGACTTCAAAAAAAATCGATATCTTCATAAATAAAAACATTAAATACATCCAAATAAAAATACAAAATATAACCATATCTAATTTTTGTCACATAAAGCACTTATTGACAATAACCATACCAACAACCTAAGAGCATGCATATAAAAAACCAAATGGCATCCATAATAACAAGTTGTATCTTTCATACCGCTACATAATCACCAAAACAAACAAATCAATAACACACACACACACACACACACACACACACACACACACACACACCACACACACACACACACACACACACACACATATATATATATACGGACATAAAACTGAAATAAAAGGATCTCATGAACCAGATGAAGTTTATCAGATGACATGATCTAATACTGTTTCCAAATGCAGGAAGCAAATCAAGATGACAAGATAGTTGTTCATTATGGAATTCCTGGAAACTAAAAGTTCAAAGCTCAAAATGTACTAGAATGTAACATTCCAGGTAATTGCCATAAAAATATATGAGATAAACATGTTAGATCTCAATATATCAAATACTGCTTCCATAGCATTCATGCTACACCTCAAAGCACATCAGATGACAGGTGCCATATCCCCCAAAGGTTTCAACAAGTATCAATCAGAACATGGCAAAACTTCATCAGGTAAAAAACTATCTCCAAGTTCATGTCTGACATAGAGAACATCGAGACACTGTTAATAGAATATTTTACATCATGATTGTTTTAACTTTCAAGTCCAAAGCAATCTTACCCACTAGCAAAACTCACAAATAAAAAAATTAACCCACCAAATTAAACCCATCAGGGCATAAAACTGAAATAAAAGATATGATTCATATTGCTTTCACTGAAGTAAAAAATCTGGGGAAAAAATTCTAAGCTAAAAGTAGAAACAAGAATGTATTAATTTACAGAAAAGAGAAATACCATACTACTTCATTAACTCAACGAACAATAGCTATGTTGTCCTTGTCATTTGTATTCTGCAAGAATAGAAGATTTCTCAATATGTCATGAATTAAAGTGAAAAAATAGGAAGTAATAATCACCTCTGTAAAACATGTCCTTGTAATTACCTCTTCATTATACTGTGTGATTATATGTGCAACATATATTGCCCATCATCACGGAGTTGCGTTATATCTTCCAGAGTGTACTCATTAATCCCCTTGAACTTTAAAATATTTATAAGTTAGAATTTTAAACAGTAAGATATCTTAATAAATAACATTACCCATGTTCTATAGCGTCGAAAATGATATTCGACGCGAAAACTAACTTATCACATGTTCTAAATTGATCTATCACAGAACACTGACAATGATACCAACTACATTACCCAGAACCCAGGAAACATTTAATTAGCTATGTAAGAATCACAAACAACATATACCAGGGAGAAAGACAGCAAGTAAACGAGGTTAAAAAACTAACCTGGTCCATAAAAAAATCAAAGGGTCGCCTGAGATGGTGGCGGATCACATGTTTTCCGGTGGCCAGATAGTAAGATAGATCATAAGCTTGAAATCCCGAATATACAAATGCAATAACGTTCACAGATAAACAGTACCTGTAATCAATCTCCACCGTCAATCAAATCTCTTCCTATAAATAATTACATGAATATGAAAGAGAAAAGTGACTAAACGGTTCATAAACCCTAAATTGATAAAGCGTCTTCTATTTTCATTTTTATTTAAACAAAAATTGAATTCACAGCAAAACAGTTAATACTAGTAAATTAGAAACAAAAATAGTTTTAAAAATGCAAAATTGCACGCATGTATAACCTGTATTCTCTGTAACGATCAAAGGAATCGCCGCTCCAGCCCTGAGTCTTATCAGCGGCCATAACAGAGAACGAAATCAAACTCAAAACGGCCTCGCATAACCGAAACCCTAAATTCGCCAAATTCACCCTCTCCTCGGTCCTCGATCTCTTCAGTATCGACGCCACCGCACCAACCGATCTCCCTCCTCCGCCGCGGGGTACCGTCTTCATCACCGACGGTGCACCGTCTTCCCTCAACGCCTTGTTAAACATCACCGACGGATTCTCCGGAATCGGAGAGCACTGCGTGAACTTGTCGTTGACTGCGACGATAGCTTTTGAGTTCGATTTCTCGTCATGATTCCTCGGAGATTTTTGAGGCGAGGCATCCGGCGAAGCGAAGGGAGGGGAATCGGCGGGTCGGGGTCGCCCTGGTCGGATCGGAGCGGGGAGTGGAAACGGAGCGGCGAGTGAGGCGAGTCGAAGTGCGTGTGTGAGAGTGAGTCTGAGTTTGACGATGACGATCGTTTCATGTTGTTGGGTCCGTTTGTGTTTGTCTTTTGCTGTTTGTTTTGAGTTCGTGATTTGGTTTCCATTGTTTTCCTTTGGTTTCTCGGGATTTTATTGGGAGGGAAAAAAGTTTGCTTGGGAACTGAGAAAAAATGGGAACTGATTAAAGCGTTAAGTACCGAGTCTGTAAAATATAATAATTTATTAATATATTAACATATGTATTAATATCAATGGTTACAATTTCGAGTCCCAGCAGACTTAAGGAAATAATTTTTTTTTTAATTTTTTTACTGATACTAAGGTATCATTAATTATTGACACTAAATTTACTGATACTCTAGTGTCAGTAATATATGCGAAAAATGTCACTTCCGCGAGGTGTTGGTTCGACTCCAGACGACTACGCGTTTTTTTTTTTTTCTTACTGATACTATTGTAATAGTAATTACTGACACTAAAATCGCTGATACCATAGTGTCAGTAATTATTGATATTTAAGTGAAAAACACGGAAATAAGCCCATTTACACGTCGTTTCTGACACTTTTAGCCTAGTGTCACTAACCTTAGTGTCAGTCAAGTAAAGGCCTTTTTTCTTGTAGTGCTAGACAAAACAATCTAGTTACTTGAAAATTTGTAGCATTTTTTTTTTTAATTATTTTATGTACATGAAGCATCTTTGGCTTCATAGTGATTCTTTTGCATAGATGCATAATGGGCAAAAAATAAAATTAAAATAAAACAGTGTAGGAATTATTCACAACTGCGTGGTGGATAATTCAAACTTTAGATTCAGTTGACCAAGATATGAGTTGACAATATGGCTTTAAAATTATTGCGGTTTGTACCCCCATTTTCCAAGTATCACGTGATATTTATTCATTAATTATTAATTTCATATTTTTAAAATGATTTATTCATTAGATAGATGCTGTATAAATACCCTTTTATTTTTAAAAATAATCACACAGACTCTTTTTTATATTCGCAATACAATGGCGATACCACCTTACTCATACAATAACCTAATAATATCTTGTCATTCGTGCTAAAATATTAAAACAACTATCAATTAAAAGTGATAGTTATATTTAATATAACTACACATGTCATATAGGGCATGTCATATAAAGATGGCAAAAGTCCCCGCAGAGATGGGGTCGGTACTTTAAGGACGGATAAGAGGATAATTTTCTATATTCGTTGATTGAACGGGTCGGTTACGCGTATTGGTATCCTCATGTAAACCATGACTCGCACAAGGAGAGGGTAAAAGGATAATTTTTGTACTCGTTAATTGAACGGGTCAGGTACATAAATTGGCATCACCTTCGGGTCCATTACTATCTCTAATGTCATATTCTTATTAGTTGGTGATATCACTTCTCTCATAATTTCACTATATCAAACAATTACTCCCCACACAAAAAAAATACATATGACCATTTCTAAAAAAAAAAATTCTCCATGATCTGTTGATGTACCTCTCCTCCTCCTTTATTTAATTTATTTTCTTGACAACATATAATTGGTAAAAATTAATGTAGGATCATGGCTACATGTGGATATCACTGTTGGAAATTCTTCTAATATTCTTTAAGGGTATACTTGTCTTTTGGATGCTATGGGTGCTTGTGAGGGGTACAACCCTTTGGAGGGTTGCACCCCACCCCAATGGTGCCCTATTGGCACCCTTCCATGCCTTATAAAATAGGCATCATTGTAGGACACAGAAATCGGCGGCGTTGTTCTAGGCTCGCGGCCTAGTTGGGAGTACGGAATAGCCCGCGGGGAACTCAACCAAAAGACGGAGAAATAACATGGAGTCGCCACCCGGTGTGAACCGGGAAATGTGATTTAAGGTCGCACTCACCCTCGCAAGGGAAGACCTCAAACCGTGGGTTCGGAATGGTCCCTTACTTATGTCACTTGTAATGATATGATTTTTGTGCAATAAACTAACCGAATCTACTCAACATGTATCCTCAAGGTAATTAGATATAGTCCGCATTCATCAAAGTAAATCTTATGTCTAAGTTTGCATGTTGAAAAGTAAGTCATCATAAGGCTGTGGATGCTGGATTTCGGCCGAGGTCCACAATCAGAATTTGTAGGTTGGGGGCATCAGCGATCCTGCAAAACAAAGGTAGAGTGAGCGGGAGGAGACTCCCCACCGGTGTGTGTGGTGGGTGCCGGGGGCACTCCGACGCTCAAGTCAGTAGTATGAAATGAGCAGTGAATAGGTAAATATGTGAAAGTAAGGTTTGATATTACCTTAACTTTCTCTGGATGGCCGTGAGGGCGAAGAAATTTGGTTAGGAAATATAAAGCTAAAAGAATAGAGAAGAAGAAGAAGCTTCGTAGGCTCAGTCTCAGAGCTCTGCCTTATATCTTGATTTACGCTGCTATTTATAAGTGCAAATGATTGCCTTTAGCAGTTGGCATAAACCCACTATATGCTAAGATATATTTATTTAATGATTAGAGTGGAGCAATACAATTATATTTAGGGTGAGTGGAAAATGTTTGGTAAAGATTTGGCGGATCCTTTATCCGCGAGTGGAATAAGGGTTTTCTTGGGTTTTACCTTGGGCTTTCCAGTATTCAGCATTTCTGTCTATGGGCCTTATCTGACATTGGGTTCGATTTGAAAGACAGTTTTGCCCATGGCCCAAATTTGGCACGTACAGTTTGTCCCCTACTCTCTAAGTCAAGAAGTTTTGACTTGGAGAGTATTTCTATACACATCGTACGAAACAAGATATCAGAGAAACTGTTAAGAATGCATGGTTCGTAAAAATGAATCCAATGTCGCCTGGACTATGAGTAGTTCCAAGTTTTCATCATGGCTCGATATAAGTAATGGGGAATGTCCCCAGTCGAGTGAACCATAAGACGTTTCAAGAATATATTCCATTCGACATTTGTCGTATGAAATGTAGGAGGTGAATGTTTACTGGACCAGATGAAGGCCAGGTCTTCAACTTGACTCTACATGAGCCAATGGGGAATGTTCCCAGTCAACTGAACCTGATGAAGGTCAGGATAATCCCCATACTATGGGTCAAAGGACCATGGGAGTTTACAATGTCTTCTGAACCAGATGAAGGCCAGGTCTTCAACTTGAGTCTATATGAGCCAATGGGGAATGTTCCCAGTCGACTGAACCTGATGAAGGTCAGGATAATCCCCATACTACGGGTCAAAGGACCATGGGAGTTTACAATGTCTTCTGGACCAGATGAAGGCCAGGTCTTCAACTTGACTCTACATGAGCCAATGGGGAATGTTCCCAGTCGACTGAACCTGATGAAGGTCAGGATAATCCCCATACTACGGGTCAAAGGACCATGGGAGTTTACAATGTCTTCTGGACCAGATGAAGGCCAGATCTTCAACTTGACTCTACATGAGCCAATGGGGAATGTTCCCAGTCGACTGAACCTGATGAAGGTCAGGATAATCCCCATACTATTGATTTAGATGATGTCGGTTGAGATGATTAATAAGTCTTAACTACAGACGTGTAGTGTCGACTGGGATCAATGTTACGCTTCAAATTGCACGTTGAAATGTTAAATAAGTAATTCTTAATTAGTCTCAAGTCAAGGAGGTGTTATGTCGACTAGGTTATTCTTTAGGCCCCGAAATACGCATGTAGAAGTCAGATAAGACACCTACCCGGCATCAAGCCATCCACGCATATGGTCCACAAGTTCCAAGCTACACTCAAGTAGATGTCGGTTGGGAAAGACATCAAACATCAAGCTATACACGCATGAAATCCACAATAAATCCCAAGCTACACTCAAGTAGATGTCGGTTGGGACAAACATCAAACATCAAGCTATACATGATGAAATCCACAACAAATCCCAAGCTACACTCAAGTAGATGTCGGTTGGGACAAACATCAAACATCAAGCTATACATGCATGAAATCCACAATAAATCCCAAGCTACACTCAAGTAGATGTCGATTGGGACAAACATCAAACATCAAGCTATACATGCATGAAATCCACAATAAATCCCAAGCTACAATCAAGTAGATGTCGATTGGAGACATCCATAACTAGTGCCAATCAATAGATTAATGTCGATTGAGACATATCTAACAAGTCTCATGCCTTACTAAAGTCGACTGGGATATCTTAACTGTGCGAGCCATACCAGGTAATGTCGACTAGGATACACACGCTAAGTCCCAAATATAGTGTCTAATGGAATGTAGTCATATAAAGTCTCCATACAGTGTAGTGTCGACTGGAATGTCCCAGCGGATTCTTCATTGTTGTTGACAAGAAAGTATATTCAAAGCTCTATAAATAAGGTACTCGTACGAATGTCGATTGGATTTTTTTTTTTTTTACTTGAGGCTCCATGTGGCTGTATTGAAACCTGATATTGTCGACTGAGATAAACGTTTGAATTTACCATGCTCATCCACTGGATTGTTCCTGTCGACTGAACTTACATCATCCAACATTCTCTCAAGCACGTAGTCTTGGAGTATACCTGTAATCATTTCACTTCATGCATGCATGTCGACTCATAGACGCTAGTCGACTGAAAGGAACTTACAGAGGTTGATATACTAACGTCGACTCTCCTGCAATCTTCATGTAGAATTGTTGACTGAAATTCATCGAACCTTCGTAGATTGAAACAAGACGTCTAAGTTCTATTCTGGAGGAATTGATTCCATTGACAGATGTCATCCAATCGCCAGAGTTGTCTTCACAGTGATATATTATTCTTGGAAGATTAAGTTGGGCTTGTGGGTGTTTGGAGCCCAAGTTCATTTAACAAACCCTAGTGGGATTTTCGAGGTAAGTTTTGGAGGGAAATTGAGGCGCCTAAATGGAGAGTATAAGAATGGGTTTTGAGTCTCATTTGGTTTCACACGAAAATTCTTCTCGGTTGGTAAGAAGTTTGGGAGCTCTCGTGATCTTCAAGGTACTCTTCGCATCTTTCTTGATGTTCTTCAATTTCTTCAATTGTTCTTAGTGTAGATTCAAGTGTTCTTAATCAAATAGGTTATTTGATCTTGGAAGACTTAGCGAAATTATTGGATTCTGTTTACGGTTTAGACGGGCTTAAATCTACTAAGGGGTAGAATTTTTAGGAAATTCGTGTTTGTAAGTCTGTCGCTTGGAAAATGTCGAGTGAGGAATCGTTGGGTAGTTTAGGTGCTCAAATTGATAAGTATATTGAACAACCTATGGATGATTCGAGCGATTATGAAACTCATAGGGACTGGTCGTATGAAGATTTTGTAGATGCTGGAATCGTTACTTTGGCTAAACCACCTTTAGGAGTACCTACCAAAGTTACACCTTTAAGATCGATACTACCCGCCATTGGCGAGTCGAGTGGATTTCCAAGCACGAGCGAACCAACAAATATCCTTACCAAGAACCCAGCTAGTCGAGTGACTGAAAAATTAATGAGAGAAATAAAATTGAAATACAGATTTCCTTCATCAATAGAAGTCAGATTAGCATCGTCGACTGAAAGGATAGATTACAAAATACCCGGATGGATTGGGTTTTACGAACGGCCATTCATGGATGGTTTAGATTTCCATTCCGAAGTTAGTGTGGGAAGTATTGAATTACTATCAATTGGCTCCTTCTCAACTAATGCCTAACAGTTGGAGGATTTTATTGTCGATTGAGTGCATGGCTTTTGAATTGGGCATAGAGTTTGGGGTGAGAGATTTATTGTATACCTACTATATGAAGGAGCACCTGAGAGAAAAAGGGAGGTATCATTTGTATCTACGCCAAAAGAGGGAGCATTTGGTGTTGGGGCTCACTACGAATGACAGGGGGGATTGGCAAAAGAATTATTTCTTTGCGAGGGGGGAGAGTGTGTTTGGGTCGAATGGGAAAGGAGATATTCCTGAACATTGGAACTTATCGAGTGAGTATCTTCAACCCTACGTTCGTAGTTTTTACTTATTACTTGTACGACTGAAATTTTTCATCTCTTTTTCTTGCAGGTCTACAATTGAACAGAAAGTTTGATACTACTAGCCGAGTCGTTTCAAACACAAAGTATATTCTCAACTTGCCTGGTTCGAAGAGGAGCTGGAGAGCTGCTTTAGAAGAAAGGAGACTGAGATTAACTCCGTTGTGGAAGGAAGTGTTTGATTCAGAAGGTACCTCATTAGCTTTGAGTAAGCATATTTTGGAAGTGATATTGTGCACTCGTTCGATTGAGGTTATATTTGGAAGGCTGATGTTTTTAAAACAGCTGACTCCTGAAGAATTTTTATGCGCAGCTGAAATGATGTCGGGTCCATTTAAGGTGCCAAAACTTGATGAAATGAGAAGCCGAAGGAAGGCAAAGAAAGTTAAGGCTAAGGAGCCTGAAACTGCTGAAATGGTATTCACCGAACCTACTGAAGTCGTTCCAGTCGACGCTCCTGAACGAGTGACACAGCCGATTGAGAAGGTCTCTGCTTCAAAGAAGAGGAAGGCAGTAGTGGAAGTGGAGGAAGACGCAGAAGGTGTTATAGTGAGAATTCCTCACGGGTCTACTGCAATTTCGGATCCTTCCAGTCTCTCTAAATTTATTAAGCGTCTCTTGCTTGAAGAAGACGAGCAACGGTTGACTGAACTAGGCCCAACCGAAACAAGCAAGAGGATTGCGGCCCTTAGTTACCAGGTAAATTTTATTTATAGATGTATATACATATTTTTATATTATTTATTATTTAAAAGGTGGAGATTAAGTGAGATCCTTTTAGGTCATGGAGTGTGGTCTCTTTATGCAAGAGTATGCTGAATTGAGCCAAAGGAGGATGAGGGATTTAGAGAAGGCGAATTCAACCGTCAGAAAAGACTTTGCTGAATTGAAAGCGAATTTCGATGTTTCTGAAAGGAAATTAAGAAAAGTTGAGCAGGAATTAAGGGAGACCCAGGCGATATTGAAATTAGAGAAGGAGGTGTCGGAGGCCACTAACGAGGCGTACAAGGAAAGTGTGGATAATTTGAAGAAGGAGAAAGCTGAATTATTCGAGCAACTCGAAATGATTGCGTTTGAATCAATGATGAAAGAGAGGAGCAATCTAATGGAAGAGTATCTAGCTGGTCAGAGTGTTGCTTGGAAACCAAAGAAATGGATCCGAGAATATGAAAGGATGGCTGCTGGGGTTTCCCTTACAAGCGAGGGTGATGAAGAAGAAGAAAAGGGAGAAGAGGTGCTCTCGAAAGAGGCTACCGAAGAAGAGCAAATGGCCACTGGAGAAACCAAAGGAGAAGTGGCCATCGCAGAAAAAGAGGTTGAAAAAGTTGAGGTTCCAGGATCGACTGAAATTATCCCTCTTGTTCCCAGCCAGACTGCTGAAGTTCCACCAGCGGATGTTCAACTTGATCCAGAAGTCCAGGCGACCGAAAGAAAGACTTGTAGAATGAAATATGCAGTCGTAACTTTTATTTTGTTTTTTTTAATGAAAACTTCAAAATTATAAAAATGTATCTTTTTGGTTGAAGTCCATGTTTTCTCTTAATTTTATTTAGTCGTATGGGCCTTTGAACGCTAAATTGTTCTCCGCACAATCAACTTTTATTATCCAAGAATTTATTCGCATAACAGGCTACGACAAAGAAAAATAACAATTACCGGTAGAATAGTTTGAGATGAATTGCATTCCAGCTATTCTGTATTGGTCTGCCTTCTGTCGTTTCCAATTTGTAGGCACCTTGCCCGATGATCTTTGTAATGACGTATGGGCCTTCCCAATTCGGTCCTAATTTCCCATCTTTGACTTCTTTGGTATTCTGAAAAACTTTGCGTAGAACCCAGTCTCCTTCTTTAAATGACCTGCACCTGACATTTTTGTTGAAATATTTGGCCATTTTTTGTCGATGTGAAGCAAGTTGAATGGAGGCCTGTTCTCTTAATTCATCAATTGTATCAAGGCTGTAATTCAAGAGCTGTCGATTGGAATCTTCTTCAAGCCATTGGTATCGGGGAGTAGGAACAATTCCTTCGGCCGGGACTACTGCTTCGGACCCAAACGCAAGGGAGAACGGGGTCTGCCCAGTCGACGAACGGGCTGTAGTTCTATACGACCATAGAACTCCTGGAAGTTCATCTGCCCATGCTCCTTTTGATTTCTCCAATCTCTTCTTCATTATGTTCATGATTGTTTTGTTGGACGATTCAGCTTGACCATTGGCTTGAGGAAATCGTGGGGTTGAGAAGTTTAATTTGATTCCCCAATTCTTACAGAAATCTTGGAAATGGTAGCTGATGAATTGAGACCCATTGTCGGTTACAATTTCTCTTGGCAATCCGAAACGACAAATGATATTCTTCCAAATGAAATTTTGCACTTCTCTGTCTCGTATTCTGGCGAAAGCCTCAGCTTCAATCCATTTGGTATAGTAATCTGTAAGGGCAAGCATGTAGACTCGTTGTCCTGGCGCAATTGGAAGCTTTCCAACAATGTCCATCCCCCATTTCATGAAAGGCCATGGTGAAAGTATCGGCCTGAGCTTCTCTGGTGGTAAATGTGAAACAGGGGCAAATCTTTGACATTTCTCGCACCTACGAGTGAAATCGACCGAATCAGCACGCATTGACGGCCAATAATATCCTGTCGTGTGGGCTCGGCATGCTAGGCTTCTTCCGCCTGAATGGTTTCCGCATTCGCCTTCATGAAGCTCGGCTAATACACATTGGGCTTCCTCAGGAGTAAGACACTTGAGGTAGGGACCAGATAATGATCTCTTCAAAAGTTGCCCATTATGTAGTGTGAATCTGGCAGCTCGTCGTTGAATCTTTCGAGCCTCCATTTTATCTTCTGGAAGAATGCCATTCTGCAAATATTTCTCAATTGGAGTCAACCACGAGTCGCCTGATGTGATTGCTGTAACTTCTTCGACTCCATTCTTCCAAATTGCTGGCCATTGCAAATATACAATTGGTATGGACTGGATTTTTTCTCCTTCTATTGCCGAACCCAGTGTAGCCAAAGCATCTGCGTGCGTGTTTTCGTTTCTGGGGATTTGACAAATGGTTATCTGCTCAAATGTCGACTGGATTTCCTTGACCTTTTGTAGATAAGAAACCATCTTTGAGTCTTTAGCTTGATATGAACCCTGGAATTGATTGACAATTAACTGAGAATCTGATTTCACTTCGATCTTCTTGGCACCAAGCTCGTGGGCCAAGTTTAAGCCAGCTATGAGAGCTTCGTATTCGGCTTCGTTATTAGAGACTTTGAAGCCGCATTTGATCGCCTGCTGCAACACTTCGCCTTCAGGAGTTGTAATCACAATCCCTAAGCCGCATCCACGTTTATTGCTTGATCCGTCGACTGCCAATCTCCAGGTAGTCGAAGGATGGATACATTGGATTTCTTTTTCAGCTGGTACTTGCAGACTGGAGCTGAAATCAGCAACAAAATCCGCGAGTGCTTGAGATTTGATCGCGGTGCGTGGTAAGTACGTGATGTCGTGTTCTCCTAGTTCCACAGCCCACTTCGTCAGTCTCCCTGAAAGCTCGGGCTTATGAAGTATGCTCCTCATAGGATACGATGTAAAGATAGTGATTGGGTGCCCCTGAAAATATGGTCGTAGCTTCCTTGCTGCAGTTACCAAAGCCAGTACCAATTTTTCCATAAGAGGGTAGCGTGACTCTGCATCCAATAATGCTTTACTCACATAGTAGACTGGGAGTTGAGTTCCGTTTTCTTGTCGGATCAGGACTGCACTTACTGCTTGTTCCGAAACTCCTAAGTATAGAAAAAGTCTCTCATTGTCGAGTGGCTTTGATAACAATGGTGGAGATGATAAGTAATGTTTAAGCTTTGTCAAAGCTTCTTCGCAGGCTGGAGTCCACTCGAAGAGTTTTGCTTTCTTCAAGGCTGCGAAGAATAAAAAACTTTTATCGGTCGACTTGGAAATGAATCTATTAAGGGCGGCTATTCTCCCGGCCAGTCGCATGACATCTTTTGGATTGGTAGGAGAAGGAATGTCAAGAATAGATCTGATTTGACTAGGATTGGCTTCTATCCCTCGTCGCGTGACCATGTATCCAAGAAATTTCCCTGAAGAGACTCCAAAAGCACATTTTGTTGGATTCAATTTCATACCATACTTCCTCATTGTGTCGAATGCCTGCTCCAAGTGTGTCAGGTGTTGTTCGGCTTCTAATGACTTCACCAGCATATCGTCTATGTAGACCTCCATTGTTTTCCCAATTTGTTGGGAAAACATTTTGTTCACCATGCGTTGATAAGTAGCGCCAGCATTTTTGAGGCCGAATGGCATTACCTTGTAGCAATAAATGCCTCTGTTGGTGACAAAGGCTGTTTTCTCTTGGTCGCCTGGATGCATGAGGATCTGATTGTAGCCTGAATACGCGTCCATGAAACTTAGCAATTCATGGCCTGCGGTAGCATCAACCATTGAATCAATATGAGGTAATGGGAAGGAATCTTTCGGGCATGCTTTGTTCAAATCCGTGAAGTCAATGCAGACTCGCCATTTCCCATTCTTCTTTCGTACTATCACAACGTTAGCTAGCCATTCAGGGAATTGGACCTCCCTAATGGCCCCGTTTTGTAGTAATCTCTGGACTTCTTCGTCAATGATCTGATTTCTTTCTGGGGCGAACTTTCTTCTTTTCTGTATGACAGGTGGATAACTTGGGTCCGCATGGAGCTCATGGGTGATCAATTCTGGATCGATTCCGGTCATATCTTCATGAGACCAGGCAAAGCAATCATGTTGTTTTATCAAAAAATCAATTAAGTCGGCCCGTAGCTTGGGGTCTAAATTAGCCCCAATCTGTGCTTTATGGTCACTAAATAGCGGGTGAATTTGGACTTCGTCGAGCTCCTCAATACTTGGTAGGTCTGGCGATGACGCACCAGATCCTCTCATTAATTGCTATGCTGACTGAGGTTTTGCTTTTAAGGTCGTCTGGTAGCAACTTCTTGAAGCAGATTGGTCTCCTCTAATCTCTTGGACTCCCCATCTCGTAGGGAATTTAAGTATTTGATGATAAGTTGATGAGACTGCCCTCATTTCGTGGATCCAAGGTCTCCCAACGATCAAGTTGTAGGCTGAGGGACAATCAAGGACCAAAAATGTAGTCAGCTTATTGATTCCTCCTGCATAGACTGGAAGAATTATTTCCCCAATGGTGAATTTCTGCTCGCCGCTGAACCCGATAAGAACAGTTGATTTCCTGTTGATTTTTTCTATCTCGGTCCCCATGTCGGAAAGTGCCGTTCTGAAGATGATATTTGCTGAGGAACCTGTGTCGACCAAGATTCTTTTGACCATAAAATTTGCAATTTGTAATGAGATTACCAACGCATCGTGATGTGGATTCATTCGGCTGGAATTACTGTCGTCTGAAAATTCAATTACAAGGTTTGTACAGGACTCCTCGATTGACATAGTGGGATGGGAAAGTCCCATTGTTGCAATTCTTGCATGTCGTTTCGCTGCGGAGTATGAAATACCACTAACTTCAGAACCCCCAGAAATAAAACTTACAGTATTGTTGATTGGTGGTGGTGGTATGAAGCCTTCTTCTTTGTCATTCCTCCTGGCCATCGTTGCCTTGCCTTTATCTGTGAGCAATTCCTTCAAGTGCCCTTTATTTAACAGTTCCAATACTTCCAATCTCAAAGCCACGCAATCTGCTGTCGTATGGCCATAGTCTCGATGAAACTCACACCATTTGCTGGTATCTTTCTTGACTGAATATTCTCTGGAACGTGGGGGCCACCTAACTTCACTTCCCATCTTCTTGAGTACCGAAACCAGTTCCCCTGGGGAAACAGTAAAATTGTAGTCTGGGAGTCTCTCCCTGTTAACAGATTTGTCTTGTCCCCTGAATGGCAATGGTTGACGCTTGAAGTCCCGGTTAAAATGTTGATTCATTTTATGATGATCCTTCCTGTCTGTTGGCCGTGATGCTTTGTTTGGGAATTCCTTGCGCCGTTTAGTAGTATCTTGAGTACTATTGTATTGCAAACCAGAAGAATCTCTTTTCTTTTGTTCCTCTTGTCTTCTTCCCACCTTATTTCAATTTGGGCTCGAGCCATGGCTTGGTCCATCGTGTAGCATCGGAATTTAGTGAGTTTTTTGTAGAGTCCGCTTTCCAGTAGTAAACCATTCCTGAATGCTTCTACTGCAGTAGGTTGATGGAGGTCTGGGACAGTTATCCTTTCTTTATTGAAGCGAGCAACGTAGCTTCGTAAAGATTCACCTTTCCTCTGTTGTATGGCATAAAGGTCGTCCGAAGTCTTTTCAATCTTGCAAGAACTCGCGAAATGCTCTACAAATTTGTCTGCCAGTTGTTGGTATGATCCGACGGATCTATATGGAAGATTGATGAACCAAGTTAGGGCTGGTCCCGCCAATGTTTCCCCAAATCCTCTGCACATTCCAGCCTCCCACTGTCGAGGGGCTAGACCTGTTGACATCATCTTATATTTGTAATGGATGACGTGGTCGTCTGGGTCAGTCGATCCATCATACATTCTCATATCCGGTGGGCTGAATTTCTTTGGTAATTCTACAGAGGTGATATTCTCAAAAAGGGGGTGTCAGAAATGGTTCCAGCTCTGCTTTTTCTCATTGGCAGTTTAACGCCTGGTAGACTGGACAATATTGCTTCTTTGAATTCCAACATTTCTTTGCGCATGTTGGAGGCGACTTGCTGAGCCTGGTCGGCTGGGGAACTTGGCGGAACAGAATGATGCCTTTGATGGTCGCCTGGAGAAGGATCATCATTTGCCACATTGTTGAATGTTTCCAAAAGATTGGATGGAACTATATCATTGTTGGCATTATCCGGAGAATCGCGTTGTTGAGAGGTGGAAGAGATTAACTCCAACTGCTTCCGAAGGTTTGTATTGGAGCTTCGCATGGTCAAATTCTCCTCCTCCAAAGCTCGCAATCGTTCTTGTACATAGACATTTGGGCCGCAGTTGGATCTGGTGTCAGCTCGCTGCTTGAAGCCATGAATGACAGTTAGAACTGTAGACTGTGAAATCTTTTGCTTGCTATAAATCGCCAAGGCCCCACGGTGGGCGCCAAATTGTGGATGCTGGATTTCGGCCGAGGTCCACAATCAGAATTTGTAGGTTGGGGGGGCATCAGCGATCCTGCAAAACAAAGGTAGAGTGAGCGGGAGGAGACTCCCCACCGGTGTGGTGGGTGCCGGGGGCACTCCGACGCTCAAGTCAGTAGTATGAAATGAGCAGTGAATAGGTAAATATGTGAAAGTAAGGTTTGATATTACCTTAACTTTCTCTGGATGGCCGTGAGGGCGAAGAAATTTGGTTAGGAAATATAAAGCTAAAAGAATAGAGAAGAAGAAGAAGCTTCGTAGGCTCAGTCTCAGAGCTCTGCCTTATATCTTGATTTACGCTGCTATTTATAAGTGCAAATGATTGCCTTTAGCAGTTGGCATAAACCCACTATATGCTAAGATATATTTATTTAATGATTAGAGTGGAGCAATACAATTATATTTAGGGTGAGTGGAAAATGTTTGGTAAAGATTTGGCGGATCCTTTATCCGCGAGTGGAATAAGGGTTTTCTTGGGTTTTACCTTGGGCTTTCCAGTATTCAGCATTTCTGTCCATGGGCCTTATATGATATTGGGTTCGATTTGGAAAGACAATTTTACCCCTGGCCCAAATTTGGCACGTACAACGGCAAACATACAATAACACACGGCAATCTCATGCTTTAATCATATAATACGGAAAGCAAATAAAAACCTAAACATAATGCAAATCCCAACGCAAAATATTCTAACCATGCTTAAAAATAAAAAACTAAATCATACTTCAATAATAAATAACATACTAGACTAAATCATGCTCAAATACAAAGTTTGGATGAAACGAAATACGTGTCTCTCAAGTGGTACGTGGCATTGTATCCCGAGTGCAAACCGCAATACCGTCCATTCGGATTCGGCTACGGAATTTACGTCCGAGTTTCCATCCGATATACCACAAAAGAAAACACGCATTCCGTTCATCCGGAATTCACATCATGCCTCAATAAACGACTCTCATGCGATAATATATTAAAATAAATAAAAGAAACGGAAGATAATAAATAAAGAAGGTGCCCTCAGGTCTAACCTCTTTTGTCGTCTCTTGAAAGCGCGTTACACGGCCGTCGGAAGGGTTGATGTTCCACAACTTTTCCGGTTCACTAATCCAACGTTTTTCCTCGCTGTTTCGCTAATCGGGCTGCTGTTTTTACTCCGTTTCGTGGTGTTTCTGGTTGCGGTATTTGGCTTACTAGTTGGGTTAATTCGGGGACTGTTTTCGGGGTGATTTAAGGGTGCAGTTTTGGGTTAATTCGGGGACTGTTTTGGTGGGTAAGCGGCTGCTGTTTTGCTGCGTGATTGCGTGAGCTGTGTGAGGGGTCTGCTGTGCTAGGCGTGAGGGGCAGATTTATGAGTGGAATTTGAGGGGCTGCTTGCGTGAGGCAGTGAATGGCTGGTGGCGTGATGAAGGCTAAGGGGTTGTATCGAGCTCGAGCGTCCCCAATCACAGTAGCATTAAATTTTATATCTATTTGTATAAACATTTTGAACAAATAGTTTTAATAAATATGTCTTTTTTCTAAAAAAAAAAATTCAATATAATAATTATTATAATATTTCGTAATTCTGTTATTAATCAGAAATTTTTTTCAATTATATTAAATATTAAATTAATTATTTTAGACCAAAAATAAGTAAATTAATAATTTTTTTTTAAAAAAAACACATTTTTTAACTATTTTCGTCGAACTAGTCGACGCTAAATGTGTTTTTGGCGTCGAAAGTGTCGACGCTAATAGTTAAAAAAAGCACCGCTGTAAGTATACAAATATTATTTTTTTTAATATACTTTAGCGTCGAAACGAAACGACGCTAAAGTCTAACTTTTACTGTCGAATTATTTCGTCGCAAAATCAGACCTATAGCGTCAGAAAATTTAATTTAACGTCGAAATAAATTGGACGCAAAATATAGTTTTTAGCGTCGAGTATATTTGTTTCAACGCTAAATATTATTCTCGTCGACATTTCAGCGTCCAATTTTTGCGTCTAATTAATTCGACGCTAATTCACTTTTGCGTCGAAACTGTGGTTTTTGCGTTGATTATTTTCGACGTTAAATGGTATAATTTTTGTAGTGGTAGCTATATAATCATGGAAATTTTTACTTATATTGCAAATATCTTGTAAGTATGGTAGTCCATCGAAAGAGGTTTGTAAATAATTTAATGTTTTAGGTTAATAATTCATAACAACAACCCAATTGAATGAAGAGTGCTTGAATTCATTATTTGTGTGCTTATGTTAAGTCACAACCGTAGATTTTTCTCACATATAAGGTTTTATCCAAAGTTGTTATTTGCTCTTTATTTAGTATTTCACTTAATTTTAGTTTAATCAACTTCATCTCTAATCATTTGTTTAGTTTTAGTTCAATATGTATAATTTTAGTATTAACAAGAAAAATAATAAGCTCTTGTGAGTACGATATCCGACTTTTATCACTATATTACTTAATCAATACGTGCTCTTGCGTGCGGTAGTAAAATCGCAATCATAATATTTGGTGAGCTTGAAGAAGAAGAAGAACGAGCATAATTAGATATTGTCTCCGGAGGGAGACATTATCTTATATGTTTATGTTAAATAATCTCTTTAGTAGCTATATAATCATGGAAATCTTTACTTCTATCTTGTTTAAGAGTTAAATTAAAGTATGGTAGTCCATATATCGATGTTATTGGCTAACCAGCTAAAAATGACTAACCATTACCGAATCATTCCTCTATAATTTTTTTAAAAAAAAATTCCCTAACAAACATAAATTTAGCACTATAAGATTTTAACATCTTTTTCCACGCTACTTTGACTTAGGGATTGTGGCTTAAATATCTTTTTTATTATTTTCTCATTGATTTTGAACATTATTACGCATTATCAATATACTATATTATTTATCAATCCATTCATGTTAATTCAAGACACCGTGTCATGCACTACAGTGAAATCCACTTTCAAAATTTTCATTCTAGACTTGATATGGGGTCTAGAATAACTGATCCAACGGTTAAGATAAATTATATCTGACTTTTAAAATTTAATCAAGTCAATGGTTATTTGTTAATTTTTTAATAATTATGTTATTTTTTCCAATGTGGTAATAGTAATATCACCTATTGAGGAGAATTGCTTATTATTACATAGGGGGAATAAAGAGTCAAGCTCATATTCATAAACTTTTTTAAAATTCAACCAAATGAAAGAATGAGTATCTTCTAAATTTTTTCTTCTCTCGACTCACCTTCTATTCTCCCTAACCAAATCATTATTGGCTTAGCCCATTCCTAACTAGAATTTTTTTTTAAAAGTCCTAACAAAACAAATTCAATAACTATTATTGCTTTAAAACTAAACCATCTTTTTAAATAGTTAAAAAACTTGTGTTACAAAATTCTATTTCATCTTAGATTTTTCTTGTTTTTATGTTTCTACTTTGTTGACGGCTGATTTTGGTCTCAGGGTAATATTGGAATATCACTCCCGAAGAAATCCTCCTTCAATAGTGAATTTGTTTGGTTATGGGGGACCAAAGGCAAACTTAGAAAAAAACAGATAAACACACCAATCAACAGGGAGTTTTAACGTGGTTCGGTGGATTTGGATCCGACCTACGTCCACGGACACAAACAAGATGATACTTTTATTACTTAAACACTCTTTTCGGGTCTCTTTTTGTTTTCTACAAGTCAGAGCTTGAAGATTCAGATCCCTAATTTTGATGCCTTTTACACATACTCTGCCCTCCTATTATAATAGTACAGAAATCAGACTCCTATTTGCATAAGAAATCCTAGTTGAACTTAGTCCTCCTCTTGTAAGGATTTCTAACCAACATTGCTTTCACTTTTCTTATTCCTTCTTGGATTCTGACTTCATTTCCTTGTGAGAGTAGGATAATTTGTTTATCTTATCTGTAAGAATAGGGGGTGTCGTCATCTTGAGCATATCTCGCCTGTCTGGTCGGTCTTCATGAGGTCGGTCATGATAGTCTTTTGTGCTGATAATGCTTCTGCCGACTTGATAGTGCCCGGTTATCTGAACCCAAGTGATCGGTTGCCGGTCATAAAGTGCTCGGTCTATATCTGTTGTGGTCGGTTTAAAACCGTAAGGTGTTTGTTCTTTTATTGCAAAGTGGTCGGGTTGGTTTTAATGATCTCACCCAAGCAGGGATTTACCCTTCTATCCTCGTCGTGCTGTTTAAATGTCATAGTACCTGAAAACACCATCAACATCTGTCCCCTAGTTCTCGGTTCCAACGAGTGTATGAGTTGGTGCTGGGAAACTAATAAAGATGGTGTGCCGATTTAAATCTATTGGGGGTCGACCCGGTGCGGAATCAATATGTTGCGTTGCCTCTTTTCAAACGCCTTTTCTTGAGACGTGCAACAGTCATGTCTGTTTAAATGGCCATCAAATCATCTTTAGGTTTTCTTCCAGTTTTGACACTTGTCGAACATCCGTCAGGTTCCCGCCAAAAAGGAAACGAATCGACCGTGTGTTTAAAGGCGTCTTCACAGTTCGCTGATCTCAACCGTCTGTTTAAATTTGGCAGACCTCTTTTACAGTCGACACTTGGCGTTCATCCGGGTTCCTTCTGTTGATCCAACGGCCACGAGCGTCCAGGACATGACTATAAGAAGGCGAGGCTTTTACTGTTCAATCTTTTTTGGCGATTTCTCCTTCTTTCCTGAAAATATTTTCGTGACTCGCTCAACTCAGTGCTCTCGAAGTTCAACCGCGGGCATTCTTTCTCTCCGTTGCGAACAGAAGGGACGGGCAAGCCATACCGCCAATCTCCAGCTTTTCTGAGAAGAACAAGTAAGTCTTCTGAACGACCTCTTCCTTTTTGTGTTGTGAGTCTTGCTGTTTTTTGAATGTTGCTAGGGAACGACTCAAGCTTTGTTGGTTTTTCCTTTAGGGCACTTTTAGAACCCACGGGTTTTAGCTAAGATGGAAGAAACCTGAGTAATTTCTTAGTTATAGACCGACCTCCCCTTCCTTTTTTGTTTTGCGGATGTTTAGGGATGTCTGACAATAATTCTCCCCCTGAAAATCCTGCTAAACCCTCAACTCCCCCTGCGGAAGAGCTCTCCTCGGGCTCGGGGGCACCCAGTGTAAAAGACCTTGACACTACCCCTACTCTTTCTGAGATTGAACAAGATTCTTACCATCAAAGGGTTCCTCGGAGGGATCTAGAGCCCGGTGATCTTGGCTCTTCCGCTCTGGATATGAACCGTCCTTCCAAAATAATTGAAGATGACCTTGCCCTACTTCGACAGCGATATAATATTCCGATAGATATCGCCCTTGAAGTTCCCGGCTTGATGGATCGCGCTAGTCAACCCGACGAGGGCTCGGTGGCACTTCTTCCTGCCTTTTTCGAGTGTGGGCTGCGGCTGCCGGTTCAGCCTTACTTTGCTTGGATGCTGGCCGAGATGGAGATTGCTCATTGTCAGTTGAGTCTAAACAGTTGGAGGATTTTGGCCGGGTTGTATGTAGCTTTGCATCGGGCAGGACTCGGCGAGCCTCTCTTG